>PVLD010010567.1:0-70121 GCA_004027595.1 Dinomys branickii
TTTTTTTTTTCTTTCTTTTTCTGTTGTTGATGATGTAGTTCTTTTTGCTTTCACACTTTAAAAAGAAGTTGTACTACTGACTTAGGTCACTTTAGTGTAAGGACTAGTTGATGATTAATTGTCTGATCAATTTTGCATGTCTATATCTGTTTTCCTGAATATACACTTAGAAGTTATCAATATGTAATGCAACAACCATTGTTGATTTCCTGTCACCTTATCTGTAACTCAGATTCGATTGTACTATTCTTATGCTACTTTGTGTCTGTTTGTTAATATCTTTTTGTTTTTATACTTTTAAAATGAAAAAAAAGAATATCAGAGGTTCGCTTTGTGGGCATTTCTTCTTATAAATGGATTTCAAGCTAAAATTTTGTTCTTAAGTCATTAAGGACTACGCGAAAGCCGAAATCCTATTTGGATAGGAGTCTTGGAGTAATAACCTAGAGAAAGGTTCAACCTATCCAGAATTCAATTATACCCTTTTGTTTAAAGCAGTCTGTCTTTGCAACGGACAGTGCAGTGTTCTGCAATCTTAAGATATAAATCTCTATACAATACAGCAATCTATAAGTCTACAAAATAAATGTTTTAAAGTTATCACCTATTTATGCCACACAAAACTTTCATTTCAAATATCATACCAACAATATTGACAGTTGCAAATTTAGTAGGGGAGACTAAAATAATCTTCTTAATATTTGACCTCAGCTATGTATACATCAAAACTGATGCTTTTGTTATTCTGTCAACAATGAAATATGCTTCACTCCCATAGGAGGCATCACTTTCTCAAGCTCATATTCAGTATTTCCTATCCGCATTTGCTTTGCAATTTTCATGTTCCTGAATGTTCCCGCAAGTACACACGGAGGTTTTTCCCCTATGTAATCACCTTGCTATGTATAAGAACTTAATTTAATCTTGTCTAAGCTTTAATTTACTAGCTTAAAATAGTATTCTATCGTGAGGCAAAAAACTTACCTTAAAGTAAATATAACATTTTATGTAATAAACTTGCTTCAGCAATTGTTAGATATTTAAGAAAATCCAATGACATCTTTTTGTTTATCACCATGATTATCATGACCCCCCATACTGGTAATAACAACCTACTGTGTTAAAAATAATCTGGAAAAAGATGAAGTGGTAGTTAAAATGAGGTGTAATAACATATCCCTTATACTTCTCCCACAGCTACCACAGAATGATTTCATAACCTTGGGAAAGTCCCTGCGCCTGTGTGTGCTTCTGTTTTCTCCTCTTTGAAGTAAAGACAATAACTTCACCTTATTACATACTTCAGTGAGAAAGGTGTGAAGACTAAGAACCATAGAAATCACATCAGCCTTTCTGTGAGTCAGGCTCAGTCAAATATAAAGTATTTATGACACAGAATATACTATGTGTTGGTAAATATTAAAACACAATTATTATAATGTGTCCAGGAAAAAGAAAACACACAGGGCATGTAAATCATGCTGTGCTATTCACTTTTCTCAGGTGCACCTGTGTCCCCGTATCCCTACATTATTAGTCCGAATGAGAGACCTGAGGAAATTTTTATGTCACTGCACTTAGCATTCAGTATGGCTTCCCATTGCTCAGCAGTGAAATACTCATCTTCTGCTTTAAGCACTGGATTTACTGAACCTAATGGGAGATTTGCATTTGTTCTAAGATTACAAATAACAATTATGCCAAAGCAATTACTCTTAACCTCGATTTGTAGCTCTTGCTTGCACCAGGGCACTTTCATCTGTTCTATTTATTTTCACTCTCATTTTGGCCTGGAGGTATTTCTAAATAAATCAATCACAGTAGATGTTGGAGCCGGTCTATTGAATAACACCTAGGCTGACTACATGCGCTGTGGGGAGAATGGAGAAAATTATGACTATAATTCAAATAAAAAAGAAAGCATGCTTCTGGGGTCAGTTATCTGAATAAATCAAGGAGAAAAGCTTTTGCTGTAGATTAGCTAGAGAGGTTGCTCTCTTTCCCACTTATTTCTGTAAATGTAGAAGTGTCATTTTAGGTAGAAAGTATATAAAATTGCACTGTCCACATAATAAATAATCTGCAAACATCCTGCATACTATTCTCTAAATGTCTTTATCAATAGCCACAGTGAATAGAAATTACTACCTGTAACTACAATATTAGCTAATTTTCATGACAAACTTTCTACTGTACTGTGTCTTTTTATGTTCATACTTTACTGTGAAGAAATATAAGCAAAGAAAAAGTAAAGAACTTGCCCTAATTCATAAAACTCGTGGGTTGCAAAGCTAAATGTCCATCTCAGGTGCACCTCTGGACCCTGAGGTCACTTCTCTAACTTCCCACAATGAGCTAAATGCATCTCTGAGTAGCACATCTGGCTGGCTTGTTATCATATCATGGTTGAAGCCTAATACCAACATGAACAAATCAAAAGTGTATTAATTATGACTGATTCTTTTCTTCCATTGCCTAGTCTCTCATAACCCAAAACCATGAGTGATTGTATCATGACAAAGTATAAACAAAATTCAATACAAAAATCTTGTGTTTTACTTTATATCAAGAGCCTTCTAGTCAAGAATCAGTCCCTTAGCTGGTATCCAAATTATCCCTCTTAGCGATAAACCTGGGAAGAATCACATCACGAGCATTTCATTGATGTTCTTCCTTGCGGAAGACACTGATATATAATCCATTATTTCTTCACATTTATTATATATGATACCTGTGATGGAGGTTATAAATAAAGGGATCGGTCCTACTTTTAATAAGCTTGTTAAAACTTTTCAGTAACATTAGAGATCTTTACACCATTTACTTTCAAAAGTACCTTTTGAAACTGATAAAATGTGTGCTTGATATAGAAAATTGGAGGAAGTAAAAATGTAAAAAGAAAAATATCATCAGAGAAAAATAATGAATGTGTATAGTTCCTTCTAAACTTTTTCTGAGAATATTCCAATAGGAAACCTTGCTTTTGAAGTAGAATGTCTATGTAGCCGAAAGATCTACAGTAGGTTCCGGACTTTGAACATAATGCACAAATTGTAAAATTAAATGGTGTTAATATATTTGGTCTTATAAATTAACTCTATTTTTGAAAGTGGTCTCTCTTAAGGTTAACTTATCAGAATCTGAAAGTCCCTGACATAGATGTAACTAGTTAATTATATTTGATGTGTTTTATACAGCTTAGTACTGCACAGTTCTAAGTGTCTATAGATTAAGTTAAAAAATTAAGGCCCTGCCTTCCTCCTATCAGTTGATGCAATTCACACATTCTCGGGAACTCCCTTGTCTAGCCACATGCAATCTATGTAATTTGTATTACTTATGGCTAAAATGCAAACCAAATAATATTACTGGTAGAAGTGTGTGTATATCTGCTACATACATATTAAAAGATATATTTTTAATTTTTCTCTGTTCTTTCCTTTTGGTGAGCAGTGCATATCAAAAAGTCATTATTCATCAGTTCATTTAGTGGTCTATACTAGAACAAACAGAACCATTTGTCATCCACTTTAAAAAATTCGGAGTGCTAATCTCTACCAGTTCCCTCTTTCCCAGGGAGGTAGTCTGCTGAGTGGAGAAAGAGCATATTATATCTGATGGCCTGTAGCAAAGCGACTTAATATAAATGCAAACTTATTTTGTTTCCAACGTACATTGGAACTTTTAAAAGTGCCAGTTGTGTTTCCTTTTATTTATACTTATGTACAATTAGAGTTAGACAAAGTCAGTAAAGATTAAACACTGCAATTTTTAATTGTAAAGAGCCTTAAATCCTGGCACCAGGTAAGTGAATCAGGAAGATGCTTGTGTGAGCTCTTCCTGTCTTATTTTACACAAGCACCTTTAACAAAGTCTCGAATCAGTTATCTTGTGTTGCAGGCCTAAAGATATACTCTAAAATGTAAGTTTAGAGTTTAGTTTCCCAACATGACTTGTAAACAACATAATCACACTATGCAACAAACATGATTTCAGGGCCAGAAACCCTAGATTTACATATTATGTACAAAACTTTCCTAATAACGCATGTCTTGAGCCATTCATGTTTGTGCACAGGGACTTAATGTGGAAAACATATTCTTATTATAGTGAGTGGGAAGGGAAAATGTAATATTTACAGCACAGGTGGTAGGAAAAAGAAGTACTGAAGAACACTCTCAATGGAAATGATGCTGGCAGGGAACACAGAAGTGGTGTCAAGGAAGCATTTTGATATTTTAGATGGAGCCATACAAGACTAGTGTATTGACTGAATAGAAGATTACATCACTGTGGGAAATTTCCTCTGAGTCACATTTTCCTCATTCTGAATAGATTTGTGGTTTCTCATAACTGAAGATCAACTGAATCACAGCTCAACTAAATTAAAAGCATCATTTTCTTCCCTTTCTCTTATTCTTTAATCACATCACTTTCCCTTCAATCACACGTTATCATAGGTTCACTACAGTTGACCAGTGAGAAGCTCATATATATCCACAGGAGGACAGAAGGGTCATGCGGAAAGATTTTGATCTATCCTTTCTTAGTTAAAATTCATGGTCAGTATTCATGCCACTAAAGTAGGGGGTGAATTCTCAAGGTCAGGACTTCATAAGAGATACTTGGCATGATGTGGAAAATCTTGAGAAAACTCTTGGCATCCAAAAATTCAAACATCCAAGTCTAAATCCTACTTGGGCATTGCATTTGAATTTGAGGCTTAGCAAATTGGGAAATGACTGTTACCTAACCAACATGAGCAAGAATCTGGTAGAAAAATAAAAAACTTATAAAAAGAATAGTAGATTCCTGATACCAAGGCCAGTGAACCTGATACATAGAAAAAATAAGCTCCTCAGGATCACAAAACTTGGGAAGAAATTTGGAAATTGGAGAAAAGGAAACTATCCTGGAAGTGTTAAGAGAAAATAAATTGATATAACTAAATGTTACACTGTTTGAGTTTAATGAAATACCTAAAGTTTTAAAACTCCAAAGCATGATATGACTTGTTGTAGCTGTGTCATGAGAACTTGGTAAAATCGCTTCTCGGCCTTTTGGCTAAGGTCAAGTGAGAACTCGGTAAAAATGCTTATGAACTCATCTTGCCCAGGTTTATTAGCTGCCTCAGAAGGAAACTGAAGACTTTACTGTTTAATTTTTCTTCATGAAAGGCCTCTAGATGACACAGTGTTGATTAGAAAATGGTGGAAACTAGTTGACAATCTCATATCCCAGCTTAGGTTTCTCTTTGGCAGTATCATGCCCTGTGTCACTATTTATTTTCAATAAGCAAATCCTACTATTGAAAAATGATACAGAGGGAACATATTCTGGATAATTTTAATAATAAGTTTTGTCTTAAAATTCACTTTGTTCATGATACCATTTAATTTCATAGTCAATGTTTTCCATGCAAGTCACTAAGGATAGTCAAACAAACATTTGATTTCAAATTATTTTGTATTGACTTGTATAAGATATTCATTTTCTTTCTGGAAACACGCAGCTTACTTTATTTTGTTCAAAATGATAATAATACCACAGATTTCAAGCTGATTCTTTCTTCAGGAAGAAAGAAGTGAACTTAGAGCCCTATATTTGTGTATTTTTTAATAAAACTTTTCAAATTTTACTAAACATCTATTAAATGTGCACAATATGACTCAATTATTTTTTTCTTGGCAAGAATCCATAATTTCATTTTACATTTTGCATATACAAATAAATGTGTACATTCAGATGCAATGATAATCTTGTTATTCAACAAGGATATAAAATTTAGCATGTGGTTAATTAAATATTTGGCTTAATAAAGCAATCACATATATTATTAAGAATGAAAATAGGAAAAAAAGAATGAAAACGTGTACAAGATAAACCAAAGCCAATTTTACTTGAATCTTGCCTTTGATTCAGATCGTGCAATCACTTAAGGACGCTGCAGAGTGTTGCCATCATTGTCATGCACCATAGCTACTCTCATACTTTTAAAAGGAATGGGAAATTATCTCGTGAGTCAAGAATGTTTTGCTGGCTACCTTCACATTCATATAATTCAAGACCTCAGAAAGGTGCAGAAAATTTCTGTACTCCCTGAGACTCATTCAAACCATTTTTTCCCCTTTCACTAGGGCTAAAACAATTTATGAAAAATGTCTCTTTGGAGCATTTTCTTTTGTGTCAGCCTGTAGGCTGATGACGCAATGCCATAATCCATCATGGCACAGGGGCTATGGCTGATGGCTATCTGTACTGGCTCATCCACATGCTGCTGCACATAGTAATGCACTGAGACACCAGAGAAAAGTATCTTTGCAGGAACTAAACATTCCAAGAAAAGCTCTGTTTGGACTTTTTAAAAAGTGGTAACAACAGTGTGGGAGGTCAGAAATGTTGATGGACAAATTGAATAGTACTTAAAGGTATCATGGAAGAGAAGACAAGTTTTCCCTGTTCTGACTCTTCTACAAATTTATTTTGCATGTTATAGGAAGAAAATAAGTTTGCTGAAAGAGATTGTATGTAGAAATGTCTGTGAACAGTGCATGTTTTCAGAAAATAAGAAGCATTTTTAAAGTGGGTAACTCCCTAACCTGCACAAGAACACTACTTAGTAGATATTCCAGGGTAGTAGATTGCATATCCTGCAGTTAGTAAGAACCTTCATATAGACAAACATACAAAAGGGAATTCTGTTAGTAAAGTTTGATGTTCTCCACTTTAAGATGAGGATTCAGGCAACTTGTGAGCACATAGCTAACAAACAGTGGATAAAAGATGATTCTACATCTCTGGACTTTCTGTCCAGTACAGTAGAATACACAAAGAACAGATCTGTGTATCTTGCTCTCAGGACTGAGTGTCAATTAAACCTACTAATCTATGTACCTAAACCCTTACCTGAAAAAAAAAAAAGCTGAAAACCATCCAAATTACAGATCGATAGAATTTAAAGAATATGTATTCCTTTTCTCTTATTCTCATTTTTTTTTTTTTTTCCGGGACCGGGGATCAAACTCAGGGCCGTAGTGCTTAGCGGCAAGCACTTAGCCCACTGAGCTGTACCTCCAGCCCTCTCTTATTCTCATTTAAGTGAGCCTCTTCCTTGAACCATAGGCTGTCATGGGTTTGCTACAGGAGAAACTTTGGCAAGCTCACATATCTGCCAGATTATGGGTGCATCATGAAAATGTTTTAACCCTCTCTCTTTCCTTAGTGCACGTGCAGGGTTGGAAGCCATAGCTATTCTCTAACTGAGGAGCACCCTACAGGCTCTTCAGAAAATAACAAAGTAAAAATTAGAGGAAAGAACACAAGCTCTATTAAATTTAAGGTATTAATCACACAATACAGAACTAAATATAATGCAATTGATAGCAGTCCAGTTTTAAGAAGCAGAACAAAAACTAGAGGTTTTGTTGTCCATTTGTTAATGAGTAAAAATTGTGAAGCACTGGCAAGTTGAGGCTCAAGATGAAAAGTGAGTCACAAAGAAACCAAAGTGTAAGCACATGAAGTGCACGTAACTATCGTGCACAAAGGAGACAGGCAGTCAGCGTTCTGCACTCTTGATTCTCTTCGGAAACTTCAGGTGCTTACTATTTCTGTCCATATGGAGCCCAAATAAAATAATTATTTTCTCCAGAAAACACTGCCAGTCCCCACAGTGAAATTATGACAGTAACAGTTTCAGGCGCATTGCTTCTGTTGCCATTGCGTTTCTAAGCTATGCTCACATGGCCTGCGTAGTATTCACTTAGTTTTCCATCACAGATTTGGAGCTGGTTTTACAGTACTTGAGGCAATTGAGTAGAAAAAAGCAGAAAGGCGAAAGAGAACAAAGACATTATCAGGTTGTTCAAAATTAGGTCAATATCTTCTCTGTAAAAGCAGAAAAATGCACATATATATTAAATATATATTTATGTATATAAAGATATGAAGGTGCAAATATTTATACATTTAAATATTTATATATTTAAATATGCAAGAATTTATATATGCAAACATATGCATAGATATAGATATATCTATATGTCTGAGCAATATTACAAAAAGTGACATGTAGTTAAGTTATCCCCTAAAGACAAACTAGTTTTCCATGTCATCGTACTGCTCCCAGAATGAAATTACACACACAACTGCGCAGAGTTTTCTGCTGAGAGTTGTAGTCAACATTACAATAACATCTTACATAGAACCTTATACTCTGTAAGGCACACTCACACATATTCTTATTCAAGGCTGCATAAGAAGAAAAAATTCATCCCTGTCTGCAGAACTATTGTGATGTGAAGATACTGAGGTAGGATGCTGTGTTTCAAGCAGTGATTGGAGGAAGTAATCTGGCAGAGTGATATGGGATGATCGAATAGTGGGAGAAGTCAAACTAATGTCTTACTGCTACAGCATAATCTGAAAAGCCCTGACCTCTGGCTGATGGCAATGTCAAAAGAAACAATTGCAACTAATTCAATTGAATGCATTTGCTTAGGAATGAGGTGGCAGTAGCGGGGAAGGGAAATCTGACAGTTACTGTGAAACATGGAAACTTGGTGGTTAAAATTTGACATAACAATGAGGAGAATATGAAAATAGTAGTAATGGCTGATGGTCTCAAGGAGCTTTTTGATATGAAATAATAATACCAGCTCTGTACAACACTTGCTATCTATGAAGCACTCTTCTCAAGAGTCTTAATTAACACAACTGTGTTCTCATGAAAACTTTATGTATTAAAAGTTCAAATTGACACAATTTAATCAAGTGAGAAATGCAAACTGTGGTTCTGGAATTTGATATTTACAGACCAAAATAAACCATTTAGAGCTTTTCAGATGCCATTGTTGGAGGGCTCTATTACACTGTTCTGTAGGTAGGAAATAGGAATAAATATTTAGAGGCACAAACAAAATAATCATATATGCAGGTTTATACTCCACAGTAATCTCCTGCAAAGTATTTTACAGAGGTGTAAGGATGGGTATGTTGAAATAAGATGTGAAAAATCCAAGAAATTTCCTGTGGGAATAACAATTCTAAGTGAGGTAGATGTTCATCAAAATCTCTTTTCACTGTAACTAAGGAATTCATTCATAGAAGATCACCAATAATTTTAATAGCAAAGCAATGTTTAAATTACTTATTAATATGGTTATGTAAATAACTTTTTGCTTTTTGTTTTGTATGTTTTGGTTGGGGAGGGAGAGAACTACTGAAGTATTTAAGGGAAAGGACTCATCATAATCTACAGGTATGCAACTTCCTTAAAAAATTGTTCAAAAAAAAGAACGAGAGACAGTGTAGATATAGAAAAATATTGACAGTTTAAAAATCTGCATGAAGTGTTTTGCATATTTATGACTTTTCTGTAAATGTGAAACTATTTAAAAATACAAGTTAAAAGAGAAAAAAAGCACTGATTCTCTTTGGAGAGTTTATATATATGTATGCGTGATGCGTGGGTGTATGCTTTGGGGTTTGTGCTAGATAAAAGGAAAAAAAAATCCATGCCAAAATCAAGAAACAAATGGAATGTATGCTTGGGCATAAAAAAGAAAATCTCATAAGAAATTGATTTCATCTTGCCCACTCCAAGGACTCATGAAAAGATATTGCTATGGATATAATGTTGCATTTAAAAGAATGAAACCAGTCTCCTATGGAAGCTGTCATGGGGTCTTGTTAAATGTCTATGAAAGCTTAGGGATAACAAGAATATTTGGAGAGCAGTGGCTGGTGGATCACTGGTGAAAAGCTCATTAGAATTTCAAGACAAGGGATAACAGGTTGATAACTTACTTTGACGACTCTAGCTCAAATAAATGGTGGGATTGGGCCAGCTGCCTGACTTGATTAACACATCAACCTCATAGCCTGGGGAACTTGTCTCTTGATGCCTCTACATTTTTTCTCTACTGTGTGATCTTCTCTTGGTAAATATTTCTTTGTCTTTCCACCTCTTTTCAAAAATTCCTTCCCTTACTGCTTTCCACCCTGCCCCCTACTGCTATCTGTATTGTGGTTTTCTTTTTTATCTGGTACAAACTTATCATCAGAATACACTGTACTTTATAAAATTGAGTTGTTGCATTAGCCAATATAGTGTGAGACTTAGGATGTTGTATTTAGAACTGAATTTTTAAAATGGTATTCTCAATTAAGAATTACCCTTAAATTGCTTGGATATAGTCTTTTATTGACTGCACTAAAAGTTTGCAGTTGGTTCTTCATAGTTGAGTGAATGTAAGCTTAATCACCTTGGTATATACATCCACAGTGAAAAAAAATCTCGCAAGTATCTTATTTCACAGTAGGATTTCAGAGGGCCATGAATTCAGACAACTGTGGATAAAGAATAGGTCTTTTCATCTCCTTGGTAGTGTCCACTCCCTAGGGAGCTAACGCAAATATTTTACAAAGGAATCAATGTTATCCAGTGTATACTACATGCACAGCAGCCTAACTAGTCCTGAGTTGACCTGGTTATTATTCAGTGAAAAATTCTTTTCTATCCTGCAAAGTGGAAATTTGTATGTCTCTTCATGTATGTTTTGAAGACTTTAGAAACATGGTTTTTATAAAGCAGACTTAAAAAAAAAGAGTACTCAGTAGTTGTGAACATCTACCACACAATGCCTGGATTAACACAGAATGCTGTGGGGAAGTAGTGAAGACTCTGGCAGGTGGTTTGCAAGGGGGAGCCCCGGAGCCAGGACATGAGGAGCCCATGTCCATGCTAAGCCTTGACTATTTGGTGAGTGTCATTTCCGACTTAAGCACATTTGTCTTGCCCTGGTTCCCTTATCCACAGCCCTAACCCTTACTCTATGGCACACATGCACCCCGCAAAAATCTAGTGCTCTAAATGCGTGTTTCTCTAGTACTAATAATGACACAAATGTACCTATGAATTTTGCAATTACAGATTATAATTCAGTAGATTTGAGGCATAGTTTGAAATCCTGCATTTTTAACAGCTGTGCTTGGGACTTCCTTTCTTCAGACCTTTGAATAGCAAGACGGCACCATAACGACTTTTCAGTTCTATTCTCCTTTGTACAGTCTCTAGTGGGGATATGTGTGTAAGTGTCATCTCTCTTTATCAGATTAACAAATGATTTGGGATTTTTTTCTACTTATATTTTATTCCTACATGTGGTACGTTAGTGTTTTAGATAGATAATGAGCATTACTAAAGAGTAATATGCTCAGTTAAATTTTACTTTATGTAATTTTCATAAACTTTGAATACATGTTTTCTAGTATGAAAGAAACTCATGTGCAAAAGTTTTTCTTGTTTTTTGTTTAGCTTTCCAATGAGAAGAAGCCAAATGAGATTATCATTGACTTGTGGGGAGAAAACCTATGTAAGAAGGTAAGAACACAAACTATACTGCCATTCAGTCTCAGCATTTTTGTCTTTTAACCTTTTCTGGTGAAATGAAATTATGTCATTGCTATTGCTTGTGCAGAAACTCAAAGTATATTTTAAAAGTAGATTTCTAAATTATCTACAGTTAGGTATAGTAGGTAAGACAATGTTCAAAATTTCATCGCTCATGAAATAATATAAACTGAATGTGTGAATAAGCAAAAGCATATATATGATATAAAATAGCCAAACTACCTATTTTCGTTAATATAATAACACTGAACAATGTGTAAGAGAAAAAGCAAAATACTTTAAAGATGCTAATAATACTGGCCCTGTGTCTATGTTTTTAGTGAAATACACATGTTTGTAAGAAACATCCTTCAATATAAAGACTCAAAAAAAATCTTTTTGATGGCATTTTAGTCAAAAGGGCTTTGCAGTAAAACACTCATTGCTCTCTGTACACATTCTGAGGTCTAACACTGATCAAGTGCTTTTGAAATTATATGTTATTGTAATATGCTATGAAAGCATAGTACATTTGCATTTATGTAAAAATAGAAATGCATATAGAATTTGTTACACTTAAATACACACAGAATATGTATATGTAATACACAAATACATGTAGAATATAAATACACAGAGAATATATTAAGTATATATAGAATATATAGAGAGAATACATTACTTAAATATACATAGACTATATAACATGTAATACTCTATAAACAATTATAGAGCATATAGAATATGTTCTATTTATAAAATATTAATTTATAATATATGATATAATGAATATGCAATACATATTCCCTAAATACAACTATAATCACATTATATAACTGTTACTTACATAAAGTTATATATAATTAAGTTGCTAAAATCGACTATGTAAAAGTGAATCTTTAAAATTTATGTTGAGATGTTTCTATTTCCCTGGGTAAGTGGTGCTGTAACACAGAAGTAGAATATGCAAAGTTTATATAATTTATTTGTCAAGCTGTCCTTTCAGTGTTACTTTTGAATATGTTTGTTTTAAATTTTGACATTAATTGTATATTTTGGGCAAATTTCTGAGTTCCTTCATATACTACCTATTCAAATTTGCATGTGTATACTTTATCTTTTAAATATAAAACCTCATTAAGTAATATACCCATATGTTCTATATTGTACTATTTTAATTAATATAATCCTTAAAATTACCTTTGATACATTAAATTTAGAAACATTCTCAATCCTGTAATATAATTTTATAAGGAAACCTACTTTTTTTTTTTTTTTTTGCGGTACTGGGGATCAGGACCCTGCGCTTGCTAGGCAAGCGCTTATTCCACTGAGCTATATCCCCAGCCCCAAGAAAACCTACTTTTGTCATTAAGAAGTAATTAGCTGTATAAAGACAAGAGTGAGAGCAGTTTCTGAATTTCCCTTCAAATTTCATCATCTTTGATTAAAAAATTAGGGCATTAAAAGAACAAAACAAAACAAATCAAAATATTGAGTCAAAAAGAAAACACAGGCCACAAGGATGCGCATATTTCTGGGAGCAGAGCTGACCCTGACTGGCGTGTCTGTCTCCTGGACAGCTTTCTTAGAGACATAAGCTGTTCAGGAACAAGGTGTTAGTTAAAACCATTTACTGCAGTGTTAAGGCAGCCAACTGGCTTAAATATTATTCTTAAGGTCACTGTCCAGCAAATAGCATGCTTCAGCCACTTTACCTCACAAAAGACTTAGAGTATAAAGGCAGCAGAGCATGATCTTGTGTATTAAAAAATACAAAAACATATCTTAAACAGTCCTAATTGAAGCGAATGATACTTATTCAATTAGCTATTGTTATTCTCTTATTTTATGAAATTTTATTTCTTCATAAAATACAAATGACAGATGGTGATACACTTTAAATTGTGATGTAGAACTACAATATGCTTTTTATTAAATAAACAAATGATAAGAAAACAAAACTACTTCCTCGGCCATTGCTCTTTATTCCTTGGCTACTTAAAGCTTGTACATTTTCTCTTCACAGCCTGTGAACTGTGCTATCTGAAATAGTCAACCTGCGCTTCAAACTAGCTTCCTGCAAGTGCGTTTTGTCACGGAAAGGTATGTTAGAGTATTATAAGTAGATTACAAGTGAGTACAGAAACACGTGTTAGGAAAAAATTAAAGAGCTATCTTTCTGCTCTGTGAGGCTTACAGAAAGGATTCCGCGAAGACCTCCTTCGCTCTCTGGAAACGCGGCAAAGACGTTTGCACACGTGCCCCAGCACACGCCGCCCTCACCCCCTTCCTCCCCGTTACACTCCTCGCTCACTTGGCGTGCGCCTGCTTATTTCCATTGTCATTTATGCTTCATGCGACTTCTACAGTATAAAGCAACTCCAGCCAGGGAGACATTTCTTTTGTCTGAAAATGAGAACTAAATGGGAAAAAAAAATCCATTATGCCCTTAGTGATTGTGTTACTTGACATATCATTGAAACCTGAAAAACATACCGCTATGATTGTCCTACATTGTCTAATGGAAAGTTTGCAAGTGTATTTTCACTATATATTGTTCACAAATGCTTCATGGTCCCCTGATAAATGGTCTGTAGCACATCTCTCAAATCTTCTCTCACAGTACTACAGCTTAAAAGATTCATACCATCAAACACTGCACCTCAAAGGCTAATGTCTGCTCTCCAAATTTCAAATACTGTAGCTTAATAAAAATTTAAAGAATCCCAGCTCCTCTCCAGGGAGCAGCTGTCAAGCCTCTCTTGAAAGAAAGAAACATAAACAGTCTCTACCTAGAGTATTAATGTGTTGTCTTTGAGAAAGAGATAGTAAGGGCAAGTATTTTTTAATAGAAAAAAATTCAATTTACGCTATTTGATGTTGATGCCATGGGCCTTTGATCTTTTTGTAACTGTGTATTAAAAATAAGGATATATCTCAGATGTATTTATGAAGGGAAAACTAAAATCCCCATATAGAATGTACATAAACATATGCACACACACAGCAGTATAGACACAAGCATATGCACATACCAACATAAACATACCTGTGCATATATCTTATTTTGGGGGCAGAGTAGCTTTTTTCTCCCTAACTATATTCATAGCCAATTTTCTGTGCCAAGTCTGATTTATCTCATTCATAGCTGTGTTGCATTAAGTCACGGCCGCCCCAGAGACAAAGCATAGCTCAGTGGACTTCAGCAGCATTTCACATTTTCCTCTCCTCTCAACATATTTCATGAATGATCTTTCATTTAGTTTCCAGTTCAGTGAAGTCCTTCCTAGTATTACTCCTTCATAAATGCTTGGTCTGAAAAGTCCATTGTAGAAAAGACCAACTTGCTTCATGCCACCTGTGTGACAAGGTATTTGTGGGTCAAGTCTTAGACTACATTGGAGACGTTAGTATCTTTCTCCCATAGAAATGCAATCCTGTTTTTCCCATTATAGCATGGTAAAGTGTGTCTATATTACAAGTCTAAATAATAAAGTTTACTCAAAACTGGTTTAATATTGAAGTTTTTTATAAGAGAAAATATAAACAAAAATTTCTTCACCCAGAATGTCTTATATCAACATCTGCTTTGAGAAGGAAAAGTGTCCATCTTAAAGAACTGTGATTCTCCACTAACCTGATATAACTCAGTGAAGATGAGTTAGTTATCTTCAAAATTGTGCCATAAACACTCACCATATACAGAAATAAAGCACAGTTATATTTCACCTTGTTTACATTTTGGTTCACTCTTGTGAATGACAAAAATAGCAAATTTCCCAGAGCAGATTACAGACAGCCATTTTGAATTTTCCAATGTTTAGAAAATATGACTATTTTGGTTAGGCAAGAAAGGCAGCTGAGTTCAACTAAGTCATATGGATTCACAGACTCCATTCATATTTGCCCATAGATTCTTATGTTATTTTAGTAATTTGATTTTACCTAAACATTGTTATATAAAAATGTTATACTGTCAGTATAGTTTTCTTGAAAAAATTTTAAAAATTACTATTTAACAACTGAATATTTTAAAAGATATCTTTGATTAAAACTGAAACTTTTAGAGTTCAAGATGCAACTGATTTTTAAAATATCACATAACTACTATTTTATTATAATGACATGTTGACTTTAACTCAAATTAAATTTAATATAATGAAAAACATTTTAACACTGTTTCTCATTTTAAAATCAAGAAATAATCAAGAGTAGATGTGAATGTAATTGTTAAAATAGTGTTAATGGTACAGACTGAGGCCTTATTAAATAACATCTTCTGTCAGACCTAACAACTGCTGTTTTAAATAGCATTTGCTCTGTATGTAAACTGCACACATATCTATGCCTATAACTGCTTTAAATGCATGTGAGAAAGTATATATGACTATGTCTGCCTTCTTACTTTTTTAACATCTAAGAGAAATTGAGGGTGAAATTATGCTTGACATGTTACCTTGCTTTTATTAGGTACAGTCATCGCATTGATCATAGTCTTATAACATGCAATTGTAACATTTTGTCAAGATTGAGACTTGTGGGAAATTCTATAAAGTGCTGAGGAAGAGATTGATGTGGCAGTGACATGTTCTAGCTACGCCTCCTCAGGGAAGTGCCATTTATACTGAGACCTGCAGACTAAGAAGGTAGTCGACAGAGGAACCTTGTTGCTTATGTCGAGTGGTTTTAAGGCTTCTTGGAGCATAGTAAGAGAGCTAAGAGGCAGGTGACTTTGGAAAAAAAGACAAGGGCTAACGGTATACAGAATTTAGTAGAGGCGAGCAGAGAATAACATTTTTATGCATTTTAATGCATAAAAAGCAATTACAGACCTTTAAGCAGATGAATTAAATAACTTTTTTAAACTTTAAAAAATGATCATAAGGGCTGCTACACAAATAGTAGACAGCACACCAAAGTGCAGGGTATATAATGATCATATTAAGGGTTTAGCTTTCTTAGCTGGAGTGAAATAAAAGTGGTTTTCTCATATGATAGCTTTCACCAGATGCTCAACGGGCACCATGTGTAGTTATAAATAATATGTATATCTAACTATTATGTATAGTTCAAATAATAATAATATAATTGATAAATACCATTCATTTTTAGATATTTTATGGTTTTATTAAAATTGAGAATTTATGTTTTCTCCAGGTGAAGAACCCTAAAACTGCTAAACGTCATTTAAATGATATTTATGTATATAGTAGATAGACATAAATGAACATACATATTTTTTAAACTTATCAATATTATATGGCACATTCGGGCTAATTTCAGGTGAAACATTTTTTTCAAATATTTTAGATATTTATTTAGGTAAGTTTTATTTCTTACCAATGCATTTTGTATTTCAAGAAAAAAAATCAGACTTGTTCTAGTTAACTGCATTTAAAAGTTATTTGTGATTAAAACCCCTTAATGAAGCTCTGATAGTAGGGCAGATACATAGAGGTGTCCTCATAACTATACTCTTGCCTTAAAAATCATTTTCTTTTCTCTTCACATTATGAAGTAGAAAAATGCTATATCAATACTCATGATATATGTTTTTCTCAGCTAACTTTCAATTCAAGTATGGAATTATGAAATAAATCTTGTATGTTCACAGTGTGGGAGCAGATGCGGAAGTCTGTGCCACAGACTTTAACAATACCTCACTTTTGTCTAATATATAAATGGTTTAGGCAGTACATTTGGTCTACAGCACTCAGTCCTTACTTAAAAACCTCTGCAGAAGCAGGCAGCACAGAGGAGCCCCCTCAACATAACACAGTCATCCAAATAAACCTGCCTCAAATCGTGTACATTTTCTAAGGCTATGTATGGGTTTACGAAGAACAGATATTTTAGAGATTCATGGGAATATAATCTGTCTGTGATAAATTCTTATGAGTAGTTTATTTGGGATCATGAATAAGTTCTAGCTTAGAGACCTGAGGACAATTCAACATTCTAAAGAAATGGAAACCCATATTATAACAGAAACATCAGGAAAAGTTTTAAGTACCACACTTCTGTCCAGCAAGTTTCAATACAATAGTAGCTATCACAAGTGTCCGGAGAGGCACTCTGGAGGTAACAAAGGAAGAGAGTAAAATTTAAGAATATAACAACAAAAGTATAGATCTGATGACTGACACTAACATTTCTATTAAAGAATATCTTTTCATAAAGTATTATATGAAAACAACTTTTAATAGCTTGTATAAATACAGATAATGAGGAATGTATTAACTTCTTTGATATAGCAAAGGTTCAAAGTGAAGGAACATTACTATTGGTTTCTACATGTAAAGGGTGACACATCAATACAATATATCGTGATGCTGCTCAGTTAGATACACAGACTTAGAAAACAAGGAGTTCTATTAGCAGTAGAGATTTGTCTGGATTTGGGGAAATGCCTATAAACTTGGGGATTCAAAGTCAGAGAACAGTGGTTGCAATGGGAAAAATGCAGTTGGAGGCATTAGCTTTCCAGTAGAGTCCTGCTACTTTGAGAGACTATGTCAGATGCATGGCTATTGTGCAACAGTGGTCAGTATGCTATAGAATTAGTTTTTTGTTAGCAACAACTTTGGTTATTTAATCTTTGATCATTGTATTCTCCAATATTATGACTTTCTATCCTTCTGAATGATTCATGCAGCAAATAAAACACGTGATCTTCCATCTCTTCCTAATATATATTGACTCTTTGCTAGATCTTGGTCATTTCCTTCAGCTATAACTGCAGTGTTGATCAGATAATAGACTCCAGTAATCCTGTATTATCCTATTACTTTACATGACATGATTTTCCATGTTTGGTTCACCTGAAGCCCATGCTCTCCTTACCCTAGGAATATGAGATTGCCTGAGATCAGTGGCTCTCAGTGGGAGCAACTTTGCTTTTTGAGATACACTTAAGACTGTTTAGAGATGCTTTGGGTTAAAACAAGAGGGTACACTGGCCAGGAGTGCTATTGCACATCCTACAGTTCATGAGACAGCCCTGCACTCCAAAGCACTCCTTTGCACAAAGCGTTTACAGTGGGGAGATGGAGAAACCCTAGGCAAGGAGTATTTGTTTTGCCATCAATTTTGCAAAGACACATCCTCGATATAAAAAAGAGGAAGAGAATACATTTTTGTAGATGTCAATTTATATTTCCACCTAGTGTACTAACAGTATCTACTATGGACTTATGTTCAATATTTCAAAGGGATACTGAAGTTTCTAAGGGAGAACGTTTGCATTCTATGTATGGTCACACTGCTGTGCTCTTTCTACCATGGTACTTATATTTTGCCTATTTTGTTAATTTTCAATTACAGAATAGTAGAAGACAGGGATAAATAAAACTTTTTGTCTGGAAAGGGGTTTAAAACTGTATGGATTATCAATTAATAATTGTTGCATTTGATATATTATTGAATATACATGCTTTGGATTTATTTACAGGAAAGCATGAGGTCACAATTGACAAAAATGTGACATCATGAAATTCAACATGTTCTCCTATCCTGACTGAACAGTCAAAGGCTCCCAAGCAAACTGAACAGAAACCTCAGTGATACACTTGTCTGGCTTTCCATGGTGCCCAGTTTTGTTTCCTTTATTTTAATTCTTTATTTTTATTATCCTCTGTCACATATTGTTCTAACTTTAATTTGTAAATCACTTCAAACATTAATAGAGAGTTTGATTTAACATTTTACAATTCAATTCGCATTGTTAATATTTACTCAGTGACTGTATCATCTTTATAAAGTGGTGCTAGGTTTGAAGGCCATACAAACAAGAATCTAACTATACAGGGCCAGGGTTCTATCTCACCAGTGTGATGCCTGCCTGACAAGTGCAAGGTCCTGAGTTCTATTCCTGGTACCATAAAAATATCTAACTATCCTTAAATTCAAAGATTCTCAAAATTTGATTGGCAAGTACATACAAATATGTAGTAACTCACAAGCCATGGAGAGATATTACAAGATAGGGATAGAGTAATGTTCAAAATATGGAAGTTATTTTTCTTTGGGAAATAAAAGACTATGAATGCTTTGGATTAAATTTGGCCACTGAATTATAATTTAACAGATGTGGAAGTCAGAAGAAAAATGTCTTTCAAAGGAATGGCATTGGGACAGATTTAGAGTTAAGAGAAAATAATTAATTTGGTGTTATAATACTTGATTGTGTCAGACTCCATGGTAGTTCACTTAGTCGTCCTGGCTAGATCACATCTTTGTGATCCAATTTTCGCCAGTCAGGAGGGGTCAGTGTAATGCTACTCTGAAAAGTTCTTCTCTTTATTTAATGTAAAAGTTAGAGTGTGAGATGCAATCATGCCTGTTTGATGAAGTCATGACTTAAGATATTTATTTTCCTGCTAAGGACTCATTTATTGTGTTCTTGTAAATAAAAGTATTGTAACTGATAAAATGCTTTCATGTGACTGCAGAATTAGTCCACATAAAGAAGTAGGAAGTAATGTAAAAAAGATTGTGTACAATGTTTTGAATGATATTCTTCTGTGATTTACACTTGAATTGAGAGACCTGTGGGAGGTCTGTAATAACAGATATAACTGTGGAAGTTTGTAGGGTAAGTAGCAAATCTTTCCTTGGCTGTATCAGTCATACTTACATTGCGCTAGGTAAATAATAAGTGCTAGGTAAATATTTGATAAATAATATGAAAGAATGAAGTCACAAGACGATTATTATAGTCTTCAGTAATGTCTAATGGCTTACTATCTTTTATCTCTATTAAGTGATATTTAGATTTATAACAAATGAAATTTCTTGGACTACATATAAAAGTATAGTTAGTGTATGTATGAAACAGGTCTATATAGTTAAGTCAGAAGAAAAAATTAAGCTAGTTTTCAGTGATGCAGTTATGTTGGGGTAGGAGTTAGAGGATATTCAACATGGATTTACAGGAAGATAGGCCAGAGAATATAAGGGATAGAAAAGAATACAAGTGTGGTCGTATGGAAATTCTGCATACTTTCTTTTAACTTGTGCACCAATAAGGAATGGAAAAGGACCTACTATTTAAATATAATTACTTACGCCCTACCACTTTTACAGGCAATGTAAATTTTGTGAGATTGTACATTACATATTGCGCTTGCTTCTGAATATAATCTAAACCACTAAAACTGAAGTTAAAATGGAAGCTAAAACATTCAGAATTAACACATTTTTCTAAGGCCCTCTTTTTTAGGTAGCAAAATTTTGCAACATCTGTAAGTGCAAGAACACCTATATCCCTAATCAAATTGGAGAAGAGCTAATGTTTGTCGCTGTCAAAATGAAAGATTCACTGTTTAGTAGCTTGAACCTGTGTTATGTCACATTCTCCATTGAATGACACAGTTATGTTGTAGAAGCATTCTTTCGCACCAGAATGTTGGTAATTGGGGCATGCATATTTGTTCTGAAACTCAGAACAAGAGGAGGATTTAGAAGCTATTTTAATGCGGTGGTACATTTAGGTTTAAAATGCAATAATATTCATGGCATCACCCTGTATTATTCATATGCAGTGTCTGAAGTAGAGGTCTCTCCAAATATATTGTAATACAAATATAAGAAACTCTTATTCACAATAATCTAATTAATTCTCACACCCTCCCTTGCTCTGGTTTCTGCATGCGTGAATCTCCAAGCTGAATTATATCAAGGTTCTAAACTGGCACCTCATGGGCCAGATCCAGCCAGCCATGTGTTTTGTTTGGCCCGAACAGTGTTTAAATATTTAAAACTATTTGCCAAATTCTAAAAATAGGGAGTTATCATATAGAATTCCAGATTTTTAGTCCCTTGAAAACACAATCAGAAGAGCTGGCTCAGGAACCTGCTTTTCTGCATGGCAGTGGTGTGTGGTAGCTGAGGAGACCTGTGGGTGGGGCTCCCGGGCTCAGCGTCCCTGTGAGCCCACTGCAGTGACTTGTCATCTTCCCATACATCTAAAGAGGACTTCTGCTGCTGCATGGGGACGTCTAAAGATGCTACCCTTGGCACCCTCCAACTTCACGATCTAGACGTTAGCTGTAGTTGGCATGAATAAAAAATATTGGCTACAACTACAGTGCTCTCTCCACAGTGTAGAATGGACAGGCTGATCTCAACTACCAAAAGAGATCGCTGGGTAGGTCTAGATACATAAACAGTGCTGAAAAGCAGAGTTTCAATTATGACTGAAAAATGACTTTCACTCTTGTTAAGATAAGTTTCCGTGAAGTGAAATTTCTTTTTCCCACAACCTGCTTTATGCGAATACTAGTAAAGAAACTCATACAGAACATTAGACATTATTTTTAAAAAGTTCCACTCTCTAATTCAGACTCGTTAGATATCACAAATTATATTTGATACTTAAATGGTCAAAGTTATTTGTTTTGACTTGAAATTAAAACTGCTAACAATTTCACTGATGGCTAACATTTAGTGAACATTTTTTCTCATTTATTTTTTGTACTGGGAGTCAAACTCAGGACCTTGCACTTGCTAGGCAGGTGCTGTGCCACTGAGCTACATCTCCAGCCCAAATTAAGAACTGTTTACTTTTATTTTGGGTACTGGGAATCGAACTCAGGACCTTGCACTTGCTAGGCAGGCACTTGTGCCACTGAGCTATCTCCTCAGCTCTTTCTGATTATAATACTGCACAGATAACTCTATGCAGACTTTGCTCCCTTCTCCATGGTGGATAAAGCCCTCAGTGGATGGTTGAAACCACAGAGGTACTGCACTCAGTATATACTATGTGTTTTGCTCTACATAAATACCTGTGACAATCGGCTTTTTTTGGCATAGCTGAATTTCTAGCATCACTATTCCAAGGCTTTGGAGTTATTATTAAGGGAAATAATGGTTACATGAACGTAAGTACTGTCATACTTATATAATTGATCTGAAATTGTTTTATTTGAAAGTTTAGGTACCTAGCAAATCAATGACTGCCAGGCAGACTCTCCAGCAAGAATATACTGCACAAAGGAATGACTTGTGCACGACAGTGCAGACCAGCATTATGTGGAAGTTTAATCACATGGCCTAGAACAGCACACATCGATGACTGGTGAATTTCATGCATGCTTGGAATTTTCTACTTAATATTTGAACCACAGTAGACCATGGGTATCTAAAACAGTGGAAAGTGGAATAATGGATGAAGGGAACTGTTGAATTTGTTACCTTGTTTAACTCACAGGGGCCATATAAAATATGTGCTGTTGTTATCTCAATTTCACACATAGAGATTCATTAACTTGCCTAAGATTTAAAAATGTTTTACATGTTTACATGACAAAATCATATATATTCAAGGCATGTAATTGAGTAAATATCTCTACATAGCCATACTTACTTGCTATGAGTGAGGTTCCTATTTTAGCAACGTGAAAAAAGATAAGAAAGGAAGGAAGAAGGAAGGAGGAAGGAAGGAAGGAAGGAAGGAAGGGAGGGAGGGAGGGAGGGAGGGAGGGAGGGAGGGAGGAAAGAGGAGAAGATGGATAAATGGGAGCAGAACAGACAGAATTGGTTAAATCTGGGTACATTCATGAGTCAACGGTAAATTTTGATTCTGCAACTTTTGATGTAGTTCTATGGTTTGAGCATGTGCACACGTGTGACCACACACTGGCAGGAGTAGAATACGTTTTTCTTGTGAAATTTGGTCAAAAAATTTAAATTACTATACTATGACATGTTGCTTCCTCTTATTAGAGCTCATAATAGTGAATGAAATTCTGTTAATTTTAAAGGGGAAATGAAGTTTAGGTTTAAGCATCTTTTTAAATACATCATGTTCTTTAACACTGATAGTGCAAAAATTAGTAAAATGTATTATAATTTGGCAAATCAAGAACAATGGCCTTATCTTCAACATATAGGATGTTATTTAGTCTTCTAAAAAGGATGGTTTTATTGTTTGTAGCATATAGTCAAATGTGCTACAAACTGCAAGTAGGAAAGTTAGAGACAAGATTGATGACTCATTTTTAAAGAAATAAACTACAATATGTTTCCTTAATCCTTTTTGTTTAACTACCTTGTCTGCCTATTTTATCTTAAACACTTTATTTCTTTCTCTAGATGCAAGTAGGCACACTAATTAATCAGGCAGAATTACTTTATTTGGGCTTGTAGATGCCCTTTAATCAGTAATTAATTTTGGCCATGAAGAATTTAACAAATTCTAAAGAGGAAAACAAACGCATTCAAGACTGAAAGAACGGACCATCGTCTCATACGCATAGTCTGATTGTGCCAAGGAGTTTTGGACCCCACAGATCTCCATCAAGGTCTCACAGAGTCAGCCTAAATAAATAAAAAGGGCTAAGTTTCAATGTGATACCACTGCCTCCTGCTGGCTGCAGCCTGGCCAGCTCGCACCAAGACATGGAGCTGCTGTTCAGGTTCCTGCCCTGCTGAGTCCATTGGAAGCACAGTGATCAGGGGAGGTGACACCTTGAGGGAGATCAATTTCATCTTCTGTGGAAGAAAAACTGTAAAGTTATGGCCAGACATCAATCACAGTGCCTCTGCTTTCTGCCATTTTCTTCACTTTGAGTTAATAACGCAGAGGATTTTTCAATAAAATAAAAATCTCCAATTGTTTCAATTGTCTGCTTATTCTGTATACTTTGTAGCAGCCCGTAAATTTTTTGTTAATAGTATTTATTTGGTGGAGTGCATAACACTGTACGGTTCTCCTCCTGATCAGTATTTCAGATGTCCTACGAAGCACCACCTGATTTAT
Organism: Dinomys branickii; assembly: GCA_004027595.1. NCBI lineage: Eukaryota > Metazoa > Chordata > Mammalia > Rodentia > Dinomyidae > Dinomys > Dinomys branickii. The sequence continues at coordinate 24,159 of PVLD010010567.1, forward strand.
GTTTCCTGACTGTTGCCTCTTGCTATGTGTTGGGTCTTTATTCCCCCTTCATTCTTTTCTAGAACACACTAAGCACATTCCTCTTTAGCAGGCATGAAGACCCCACCTTTGTGTAAAATATTTTTTTTCCAAATGCTAATGTTTCCACTGTGAAACAACACTACTTATTAAAAAACAGAAAATATGCCCAGAAAATTTGAACTAATGTACTTTGTAACTCATATACCTACTTAAATACAGACAGCATGTACATTCTACACTCCACACATATATATAATCATCTGCAAGCACTCACACATGTGCCTTTGGTTAAAGGCATGATCCAAGCTGACAAGAGCTAGTTAGCTGTAGTAAGATTTGAACAGAAAAACAAATAACATGGAAATAACCCAAACGTCCACGGAGACCAGAGCACATAAATACACTGTGATAAGCTGACACAGTGCAGTATTATATGTAGGATTGAAAATGAATATACAACTGAGGTGAATGTCAGAAATAAAATAAAATAAAAAATACAAAAATATGTCTGATTTCACTTCTACAGTATGCTACAGCACATTTTTAGTATAGATATGGTAGAAATCATTAGGTGGCAGTTGAAGGACATGCTGAGGTCAGAAGGGCATACGGGAGCTCTCAGTGTTTTCTCTTAAGCTAGATTTCAAGAACCTATGTTTTAAGAACCTCTTTTTAATGGTATATACATGATGTAAACAATGCGATACTATTAAATACATTTCAATGTTTAATATTTAATTTTAAAATTAAAATATTATGAATCCTTGCGTGTTTTCATAGAACATCATTATCTCAAACTACCTTATTAACTTCCTGCTGATCTGTGAATATTCATCTCTCCCCTCCTCTCCACCAGCCTGCTGGCAGCGCAAAGCTAGCACCTGAGCCTCTTGGTTCGGTGCTCATAATAGGAGAGTGCTTAGCAATTAGTGGGGAATAAACAAATTTATTTGTTGACAGTGTATCACCAGCTGATACTCATCACAAATATAACTGCACAGTAGTGTAAGGGAGACATTTTGGAGTACACACGCATTTCCCTTAGGGGCTTTACTTTGAGTTGGATTCGTTCAACATGATATGTCTTCAGTGAATTGAACCATTTTCCTATCAAACAGTTTCTTGTACATGAACACATTGCTTTTCCACGTATACTTGACCATAGACGTGTGTGATTTTATTTCTTCGCAAGATGCATTCTGAATATTGGTATTTAAATGAATCCTAATGTGACAAGAAGAGGGATTAAGAAACACTTCGGCAAACCTCCCCTCATCTGTTCTGTCACTGGGTAGGAAAATTACTCAGATGTTTCCTGAAGGGTGTAATCTTATCTGGTTAAATGCTTGAAAAATAATTCACTTGTATTAAAAGATGGCCTTTTTCCTATAAATTCCTTAATGAAAACCAGTGTAAAAACTATTACTTAAATGGCATGAAAAATCCTGATGTACTTAATCTAAAGGAAGACCGGAAAAAATGTGAAATGTAACAGCAATTATACAATGAGCTAAGAAGCTATTAAATGACATTTAACAGAGATTTAAAGTCTTCCTTTTATTCAAGTTGTATTATCTGACTTTTAATTACTTCAAAAATAACATGATAATACTTTAATGTAGAGACTAAAATGATTTAACAGTATTCCCAAGAACTGAATTGTTAACACACACACACACACATACACGCACATACATACACCCCCCACACACACACACAACATACACACTGTCAATCACAGAGCTATAAATAAATTATTCAAATCTTGGTTTATCACTACTTAAGACAAAATAAACTAAACTGATTATACCTTCTTCCTAAAGTATTTCCTCAAAATTTATTTGTAAACATAGCCTTACATAGAGAAAGCATGCTCTGCAAGGTAGAAAACTAAGAGAGATGTTTTTATTAAAAAGCAACTAATAAATTTTAACATTTCAGAAATGTGGAATGTGACATGTAGCAATGTGTTAACATGTAATAGACTAGCTGGCCGCAGCATGCTGGACCATACTGCTGAGATTACAACCCTCTTTCTGCCACCTATGGATAAACTATGGCAATCAAAAATTTACTTTCTCTTTGCTTCATATTTTTGTCCATAAAATAGGGATACTAATCAAATAATGCTTATTTGGTAAGGCTTTAAAGGTCAGAAAAAGCAAAGCATTCAAAAAACACCCAGCATATAATATATACTTAATTGATTTTGCCATTATTTATGTAAGATATCAAAGTGTAAGTACAAAGATTTTTTTTTTTTTTCTTTTCAGTACTGGGGATTGAACTCAGGACCTTGTGCCTGCCAGGCAGGTGCTTATTCCACTGAGCTATATCCCCAGTCCCCAAGATTATTTCATTTAAGTTCTCTGTGAAAGAAATGATGACTATCTTATAAAGTGTATTAAAAACTAAATCTAAGTAATGAACACATCTAAAAATTTCAAAATATAAATTTAACTTAGCATATAAATTTAATTGTCAAAGTCCATGGATTAATTTTATGTTTAAATCCTTATGATAAAGTTTTGCTGGGCCAAAAGCATAATTGTGTTTAAAGCAGATAAAATAAACAATACATAACAAGTTACCTTAATGGTTAATGTAACTAATACTTCGAAAGAAAAAAAAGCACCTTGTCAGAATAAAAAAAGGCAATTCATAGACCATGGGGATGTAATTGGAAAAGACACACCTGGTAAAAGACTGTTATCTAAAATATACAAAAACTCTTAAAGCTCAGCCAAAAGAAAATAAATAATGTGATTTCAAAGACAGGCAAAAACACCCAAAAAGATGTCTCCTCACAGAAGGTACACAGTAAGTAAGAATACAATAAGATTAGTGAATTGCCAAGTAAAACAGCAACAAGATACCACTACATACCTATCAGAATGGCCAACGTCCACAAGAAGCAGCACCAAATGCTAGTGACAGTGTGAAACAAGTCCTTATGGTTGTTGCTAGAGGGAAGCCAGTGCGGCAGAGTGTCTTTGGAAGACACTTCAGGCATTTCTTGCTGAATGAAACATACCGTTACACTGAATGAAACATATCATTACACTATTTTAGCAGTTGCAATCCTTGGTACTCACCCAAAGGAGTTAAAAACTTAGGTACACACAAAACTTTGCATGTGTATTCGTTGCAGCTTTACACACAGCTGCCAAAACTTGGAAGCAACCATGCTGTCCTTCAGCAGATACATGCATAAATAAGCATAGGTACTTCCAGAAAATGCAATATTAACCAACACTGGAAATAAAAGAGATATCAAACCATGAAAAACCATGGAGGAAACTCAAATATGTGTCAGTAAATGAAAGAAGTCAACCTAAAAATGTAGTATATTTTATATTTTCTGAAAAGCCATAACTATAGAAATAGTAAAAGGTCAATGCTTGCTAGAGGTGAGGGTGTCTGGATGAATAAATAGACAGAGAAGATTTTTAGGACAGTGAAACTATTCTGTGTTACTTTAGCCTGGTGGGTACCTACCATTGAATGTGAAAAGCCATTCAATGTGCAGTACCAGGTGTGGACCTTGATGTAAGCTATGGTCTTTCAGTGACAATAACATGTTAGTGAAGCTCACTGTGGCAAACACATCACGGTGGTGCCAGATGCTGTAGTAAGGAAGTTATGCCTCTGTTGTTGAAGGTGTATGAAATTTAAAGCTCAGGTTTTCCATGAACCTAAACTTCCCAAAAAATAATTAAGAAAAGCATCTGACATGTTAATATTGACTAAGAAATGTATATAGAGTTATTAGAATGTAGATTAAAATTTTAGAAAAGGTCTTGTAATTTCTGTATTAAAAGTGTGTTTGGTCCTTATATGCTTTAACCCTTCTACCTGCAGCATCTCTCCCCTTTTAAGTCCTTTCAGGAATAATGAAAAATTTAAAAACTGCTAAGTGAAGTAATGTATTTGGTATCTTATACAAACAACTAGACTTGGATCTCTATGCAGAATGAACTCACTTTTAAAGGAGAAGTTTTAGGAATTAGTGAAAAGTGAATGTAGAGGAAGTCAATTAAAATCAGGAGAATAAAACTGACTTTGCTAAAAAATAATTGCCAAAATTTAGTCGATTTAGTCAGCTTCAGTTATCAAGAGACTATATTTAAAGATTACATTTCAGTGCCAGATTTCACATAGCTGCTCTATACTGTATATAATATATAGGCACATTTTCATGAAGACCAAACATCGTCTATTTTAAACTTACTTACTTACCTAAATGTCAAAGTATCTATATTTGATCTTAAACATTATCCTAGGCTCTACAGGACTTGGAAGGACTTGATGTTTGTAATGATGTGCATATATTAAGAGGCAGTATTGTGGGAAAATAATGCCAATTCTGAGTCAAGTGAATTAGCTGTGCCCCTGGAATAATCAGATTCTTCTATGCTAACGATGCAAAAACAGAGGCTAAGTGTTATGATAAGGGGATTCCAGAACAGTTTGGGCCCATGTATGTAATAAAGTCTGTTTTTCTTCTCTATCTAGAAATCAGGATCTGGGATAAATGGTATTACCCTTACTCACCCATAAGACCAGGAGTAGTGATTTTACTTTTCAGTATATAAGTGTTTCCACATGAAAAAATAGCTGGAACAATTTCTCAAAGAAGGATCAAAATTAATGTCACTGTATTTACTTTTTCATTATAATATTTATAGTCATGTTATCAGTGGGCATTAGATGTCACATAGTATTTCTCATAGAGCATAATATCTCTTTAATGTAAGACTTTTTAAATTTGTTTCATATCTGTAACTTTGAGATTTGCAACAATTAAACAAGTTTGCCAACACAGATTTTAGTATTGTCACTGAAATAAAAGGAACCATAACCATCTTGTAGCAGTACAGTTTCCTTAGACTGAGTTAAATGATGAAGGAAAAAGCTGAGATCTCCGGTTGTGAGGTCTTTCTTCTTTCAAAAGAGAATACAAATGTATCCCGCACTGCAACAGAGAACAAAAGAAGAGCCAACTATCACACTTCCCATCCCCTCCCCATCTGAACACAGGAAAACTGGCTCCACAGTTCACAACAATAGCTAGAATTACACACACACACACACACACACACACACGCAAGCACGCACGCACGCATGCACACAAGTAAGACAAATGCAAAGAGTAATGCAGCATGTAGGACAATGCATTGAACGAAAAACTCTTTCATGATGAAAAGTGTGTGCATCCAAGCATTAGGTACAATGAATGCTCTTAACATCTCTAGCAGCACGTGACTAATCTGTAACTCCCTGAGGACAGTGACTGTACTTCCTGTAACACACTATCTGAAGCTTGGCTGACAGCTGATTCAGGGGCCATTTTGTAAATTTAAAGATAAGTCGATGAGGCCCTTTTAGAATAGTTCAATTAGTTTTTCCATTGGAGCAGAAGTCTAACAGCACCTTCACTTAAATTTTTTTCATAGTTTCATGTCATTAAATAAGTTTGCAGAGAAATACCCTATCATCAAGCGTTTTAAAAACAGTCACTTAAATGTGTATGTGCTTAAATCCTGCGATATGAAACTGCACAAGAGGATGAGTCCAGGGATCACCAGCTATGCTAACAGTCAATCTGGGCAGGGGAAGAAATGGACCACAGGTGCTATTACCATGAGGAGGTACAGTCCCCTGTGGCAGTTCTGGCTGTAATGACAGCTAAGCAGACCAGGAGCTGGTTTAACCCAGGAATCCCGTTTCTAGCCCTAAAGTCTCATGCAAAGCCGCTGTCAGCAAAACTGCCTGGAGTATGTGTGTTTTCAAATGAAAAGGAGCTGGCTTACTCTGGGTAAACAGAGGTGTTTCTGCTGAAACTAGTGAAAACTATCAAGAAAAACAATGTCTTCCCTGTCCCTTATAAAACCGCCCCCCCCCTCTTCCTTTTGGTAATTACAATGGCTGTTCTACACATACCTTTCTTTAAAAATTATGACTGGGTAATTTTCATTGTCAAAACAATGCTACCTTGCATACTCCAATAAATGTCAAGCTTTTCTTAATATCTTCTATGGCTTTGCAACACCCCAGTGCAATGACCTCTGTTCAAGTTTGATAATAATGAGACTTATCCACATTAAGTTAGTGTGTATAAAAAAGAAGCATGAGTATTTATTTGCAAGTGATTATTTCCTATACTATCTTATCTGAACGTAGGGGTAATAAACAGCAACAGAAAATGTGACTACATGTCTTCTGCTTTCTTGCTTTGAATATTAATGTGAACATCTCATAGATACATCAGATATTTATTTTTGGAGCTCAAAGACATCTGCTGTATCCTGTGAAATGAAGAGTCCTCAGCTATTGAGGACTTTTCTAATCTTGCAGTTTTAAAATTATTTCCAGATGAAGCAAAGATCAAAACCCTCCACATATGTGCATAAGTTTAAATGTAATGGAACAGAGACAGCCATGTTTGTAGATACACAGAGGTGTGGGCTTTTAATATTTATAAACAGCTCTTTTGCACCAAACAGTTGCCTTTTACTTTATTAGGTTTTCATTTCTAATAATACATTGATAGTTTCCAACTATTTGAAAAGATTTGATCTCCTTCTTAATCTAAAAAATGACTTTGTAGTATCTCCTCCTTTAAAATAATTAAGATTTGCTCAGTCAAGTTCCTTATCAATATGCAACTTTTGTGCTATATACTTACCAGTAAATAAACTTCATTTTTAAAAAACAAACTAAGTCCCAAATGATCACAGTGATAATTACAGCCCTCAGGTTCTGTGTTCATGCTATTCTTTTACGTGATGTTTCAGACTTCGTAATGGTGTAACTTCTGTTCCATAGAAAATATTGGAAAGGATGGAACAGACTTTTGAAAGTCAAAACTGTTAGTACACTAAATCCATTTACCAAGAACTGGATAACGAAGCTTGCTGTCTCAAAGGTTTATTAGGTTTCTAAATAAGAATTATTAAAATCTGAATGTCTGAGACATTTTTTGGCTGTTTCTCCCTTAAGTATTTCTGATATTATTTGCCTTGAAACACAGGTTACACAGGTTACGCTTTCATCTTGTATTCTCCTTGTCCTTAGGACGTAACCTAAAAATGATACCATTGTACACTCTAGCCATAATTTTGTTTGTCAAAAAAATAGTTTTACCTCATCTATTTATTCAATATTTTCAGATATTTACCTAATGAACTATTTAAAACAAGCTTTTCAGAAATATCATCATCATAGAACTGCCTCAACAATGGTTAACTTACAAAACCAAATGTCTGCTTAAGATGCGTTAGAAATCTTAAGAAACAATAACATCACATGTAAGATGATCAGAATGACAGATGCTATAATAAAGACATCGGGGAAATTGTTTTAATAGTCTCAGAACTTTGGCAGAACATTAAATTGCCTCCTTATATACTGGAGGTCGCTAGAATTTGTTTCTTAAGAGAAAGCCTAAACATCAGGGAAGGTGTTAGCCCTGCAGGAAGACTAAAAAAAGACACAGCTCTGATCCCTCTTGCACAGCATCCTGAGAATTCACTTCAGATCAGGGAAGGCAGGATTTGATGCTGGCTTTTGCTTTAATTGGGCCCCCAGCTATAGTTCCCTTGGTCAGATAGTATTGCACCATGTATAATAAATTGATCCAGCCCTCACTTCCCCCGTGGCATGAGAGAGTTTCATCAGAATTGCTGAAGCCCGTAATAGCCAGCTTATAGACACTTACCTGAGAGCTGTGGGCTCCTTTGGGGCTAGAAACATCAGGTTGAATCACGTGTTCCTTACAATCTCACACACCTCATCTCTTTGTAATATTGTGTTGGATCCCAACAATGGGATAGTTTCTCAGCCTCTCTACAAAGTCAGGAAGGGGACAGCCCATCTTATTTAGGTTCATAAAAGAACATAGATATCATAACCTTAAAGACTTAACTAAATACAATTCAAAATATAAACCTTGCCTAAATAACTTATTTAAATTTTACCTAAATTACCTGATACATAAGAGTGTGGAATTGATAACCCAACAAGACAGGCCTGTTACTTTTCTGCTTTTCTTATGGTTTCAGCATCAGGTCAAATAAAAGTAATGTTGGAGTTTATGTTACTAATTTCCCATGATCCAGTCGAGTTTGGGAAATTGTCTTTCGCATCCACAATTTTATGGGATGATCCTTCTGATATTTTTCTTTGCTCTTTTTATTTAGGCACCTACTGTCCTATTTGTGTCCTTTGATCACAATTCTTATCTGGCCTTATGGTTACAATACAATTTTTCTCGACTTTCACCTTCAAAGTCAAAACTGTAGAAGAAAGCCTCACACAGGAACTCTTTAATAGTATATTTTATTGGAAAGTTTTGTTTAGGTTTTGGAGTAGTTAAATTTGATTCTAAAGGCGTAATTAAAGTTGCGTGTGTGTGTGTGTGTGTGTGTGTTTTGTGTGCTACCTGGGTTATTTAGAATAAAGGGGAGAAAATTCTGTACATGTTCAATACATGCACAGTTTTTTCTGAACATTCTGATCTATGAATTCATAGAGGCAGAACCCACAGTTATGGAAGAATGACTGTATATCACTGCCTTGCTAGTTAAGAAAGAATTAGGAAAATATTTTCTCTCATGCAATTTTGTATAATTTCTCTCTAGAAATTAGTTGTTTATCTTTGGGGAGTTTAGGAGTTGGCTTTTACAGTCGGAATAATTAAGGTCTTCCTCTCACATTGGGAAAAAGCCTCCCCCCACCTCCCACCCCAGACTGCTGCCTAACACCGGTACCAAGGCCTCTTACCTCTTCCTCCAGTGCCTCCTCGTCTCTTCCTATGAGTGATTTTAAGGTCAGAAGAGCTTCTAAAATTGACTGGCAAGTAACCCAGGCAAGAATTAACTCCTCTAAATTTCTGAGCCTTTGGATTTGCACTGTTGCAAAAGAAAGGGATGGATCCCGAAGGGACATTTAAACTATAGCCTATCTGAATAACAGTTGGAAGTCAAAAATTAAAAAGACATTTTTCCAAGAAAATCTGGACCGGAAGACAAGGAAAAGGGTGAGTGTTTAGAGTCTTCTCTAAGGGAATGAATGACCTATGACGGTTTTACCTTCTTGGCTAATTTTCCATTGGTTTTATATTTCTCTCTTTCTGACATAAATTATTGTTCTTGACCAAATGACTGCTCAAGAAGTTCCCAAAAAAGTCTGCATTTTCACATGAAATCAAGGAGCAGGACTCAGATGAGAGAAGAGGATGGAAAGAAGAATTGCAGTGATTGTAAAGAGTTGACAGGAGCTGAATTAATTTACTAGTGGCACGTGAGGCACTGCAGGGGACCATGAGAATTTGTGAAACCCAGAAATTCACAGCCTAAAGGAGGAAAGTGCTGTGCTTTCTTCAAATCATGGGAAAGAGGTTACATGTAATTTATCTATGGCCAAAGCACAGAGTGACCCTAGGAGGTCCTTGGATTACATGCATAGTAAACGTGCCCTACAGCACTATTAAACTACATGCCCTCTAGGCAATCCTATCCACTCTCTTGGCGAAACAGTCTTAGGCCTGGGACATATTCAGTCATTTGTTGGATTGAATTTCCTTGTTGAGATCACATAAAATAATCTCATTACTGGATAAAGGACAGAATCATTTCGCTGGCACCCGAGGCAGTGACTGAGCCTACCCTCCACACTGTGAAGCCCACTGTGACTAGTAGAGTACCTTGAACTCTGGGAAGTGCTTAGTAAATATTTATTGATGATTAATCCAAAAGGTTCCAGAAGCTTTACAGGAGATTATAAACAGACTGAAAAAAAAAATCCATAAATCCTGCAAGACAGGCCAGACTTACAAGACTATTCAAACTGTTTTCTCTGAAGCAGTTTAAGGAGAAAAGAACCATGAAGGAAATACTCTCAATATTCTATTTTATGGTGGAAGTTTGCAAATGCAATCAGAATGCCAAGAAGTTACATAAATGGTTCAGCTGTTTTGGTTTAACCTTCTCATCTCCCCCTTTTTGTTATGAATAATTTCAAATAGTATAAAGACAAAAATAATTAAAATAAGAATACATATTCCTACTATCTAAATTCAACAATTGTTAATATTTCTCTGTCTCTGTTGTGCTCTCATTTTGAAAGAAAATATTTGGAAGTACATTTCTTACCTGTTTTTCCCCCAAATAATTCAGTGTTTACTTCTTGAAAATAATGACAATATTCAAGGTAACTATAAGAACATTTTAAAATTTAGCAGTTTTCAAGACTGAAATACGCTTCATGGTAGAGTTCTTTCTTAGCATGTGTGAAACCTAGGTTCGATCCCTAGCACTTCAAAGCTCCCTAATATTATGCAATAACTAATTCATACTAAAATATTCTCCATTGTTTCTAAAATGTCTTTTGTAACTACCTTTTCAGACAAATATAAATTCTCCCATTTGCCTTTATAATGTCTACAGCAGTCCCTTATTACTGATTCTCTTATTATTCTGACTTTTTAAAGAAATTAGTTTAAGTGTCTTGTAGAATGACCAAAATACAGATTTCTCTGATTGCTTTCTGCTGGTGTTAATTAACCTGTTCCTCTGTCCTCTACATTTCTTGTGATTTAGAAGTTAAATATAAAGGCTTGATTAGACTTAAGTTAAATATTATTGGTAAAACTATTACATTTCTGGTTTATGTCATACGTTATATAAGTCAGAAGGCATATAATTGCAGGTCCTTCCATAATTTGGAAAGATAAATTTGATTACTTTGTTATGCTATATCTCACCAAATTTCTCCAGGCTAAAGATAAATCCTCCCATTTATAATGAACAAGTATATATGGAGTAATACTTTCAAACTTTGCATGTACCCCATAATATCCCCCAAATTTCACAGAGAGGTTTTAGCATGCACTGGCATCCATTCCTGAGTCAACGATTTCACTAATGGTTACTCAGCATTTCTCATTACTACTAAGTGATACCCTAGGGGAAAGACAAAGGAAGCCAAGCCATTAATAGAAATGCTTTTGTCCTGAACTTATTTTGATGCCTCAAGATAACTTTAAAATAAACAGGATATGTTGGGAGCATGGTAACATTTCTGTGGAACAAATATACGAAAAATAGTTCAACAATTTAGGGATATTTGAAAATAATCTACTGCACTATGATGTTCTTCATTAATTTTCTGTCATTCATACAAAGAGTCTGGTGGAATTTCAATCCATCATATTTCTATATGATATTAAAGCATATTTAATATCATGATAGTAGAATCATTCATCAAAAAAGAGGTAAGAGACTAACAGAAACAATAAGAACCCATGAAGTGTGAATAATAATATGGTATAAGGAATGTTACAAGGTTAAGTAAATTAGATAACACAAGGCTGGTCTGTAACAATAAACGGACGCTTTAACTTTTCTAGTGCAGAACATATTCCACGATTTTGGCACCATGAAGAATTCAATGAGGACAAAGAGTCAGGAATTCGTTGTCATTAACATCTTAGCTCACTTGAAACTATGAATTAGTGCATTAGAGTTACCCAAGCGGTTTTGTCAGTCTGTGCATTTGCAAGCTTGTTTTCCAGCTCTGTGATTTGAGATAGAAATATAATTTCTCCTCATTATTTTCCCGAGTACAAACATTATATATGCTATTAGCGAAAGCATGCAAAATTGTTGAAAAGAATAATTACCCTCCCTAATTATGTATGTAAGACAAAAATCTCTTACTATTCTGGTGTATATTGTTTAAAATGCTTTTCTGTGCATATAAATGTTAACAAAATATAATCAGCAGCACACTCTTTTACAATCGATTTTGTAATATAAGTTTGTATTATGAAAATACTTCTGTATCAGTAATACACTTTCATACTATGATTGTAGTGATGGGAATGAACACGCTGCTACTTTTATTTTACCTAAACCTAGTTTTTAGAGTGCTGTCTCATCATGAACATGTTTTAGATACTGCTGACTAACAAGAAAGGTAAATACGATATCACCCTCAACTGTTTAGTGGCTCTATAAATACTTTTAGACTTTAGTAACCAGAAATGGGAGTTCTGTAAATCTTTAGGCTGTCAGGTGATGTGTTACAATAAAAATAAGTCTTAGGCCAAATTTATTCATAAAGTTTGATTAGCAAGCAAATGCAAATATTGTTGTATACCTCCTAACTTCAAAGCATCACATTTCCTATGGCCTTGGGAACTCTGGAAAAAATATAAATGAAAAGTAATTGTGTGTTGCATTCTAGGCAATTACAACAAGGTGGGGCAAGTGAAAGTTTGACCTGGATCAGAAAACGAAGAGTTCCATGACTTGAGTTGGCGTTACTGCGCATCTGATGAGTTAAGTTGCCGAGACTTTGGTATTCTAATAGCCTTGTTTGGGGAAAGACATCGGTGTCAATATAGCCTTCTAGTCCATGACTAATTTTAATCACTTGTAATTTCACGATATAGATTTCTAGTATCTCTTGTGCTAATTGCCAAATGCTCTGGTGTAGTTTCACTAATAATATTTGACATCCTTACACAACCAACCTGAAATGTAGACTCCTGATTCAGGTCCTTCAAGTGCTAAGGAACTGATTATGGGTCACTAATACACACACACACACACACACACACACACACACACTACATTGTTTATGACAGAGTTTTAAAAAGGAAATTATCTTCAATAATACAACAGGCTTTATTATTTTATTATTACTGCTATTAATATTATTTTTATTATTGCCATTAATATTATCATTAGTCTCATTTTCTAGAAAATTGAAGCTCAGAGGGCTTAAATTCTATGCTCTGAATTATTTAACTGATGTGGAAAACAATTTATGGCTAACTAAATCAGTCCTGGTCTTTTTATAATCTACAATAAAATTTATAATCTGCTTTTTCACTGCTAACAGAAGAACCTAGAGAACTAAGACAAGCATATGTGAAAAAATAAGCATAAATTACTTTGGACAGTATTATAGAAAATGCCCTTGTCAGTAACAGTTGGGGCAGTGCATAAATATCTTTAAGTGTAATTATACCCTACAGTAGCCTTTGTAGGAAGCAAGATACCTTGGCATCAGCATAAGGAGATTCAGCATAAGGAGTTTCATAAATTGTATCATGTTTATGTTCTTTCTGGCTTAATATACAGACAAACCTTAACAAATGCATAATTAATATATGCCCCATTATTCTCCTTCTTGTGAAAGGGATATAAATATGAATGCATGACAATTTAAAAGAAATACTTGCTCAATGAGTATTTGACAAGAACTGAATGCCAGACACTAAAAAATCACAATTGCTAGGAAGTAGTTTCAAAACAGACACATTTTGCTCCTGACTGAAGGATGAGCTACATCTTTTTGCCCTTCATTATTAAGCACACATTTCTAAGCCTCCTTGTCACCCTCTCCTTTGTTTTCTCTCCCTGCACCCCATTCTTCTGCTATCACGACTGATGCTGCTCTTAACAGACTTCTCGGGCCTCTTCGCCTTATTCTTCCCTTCTGCTTCCCCTGCCAGCCCTTCCTTGTGTTTTGCCCCAGCCCACACCTCCCAGCTACTTCTTTTGTCTTTGCATTTCTAGAAACCATGTTGCCTGGTACAAAACATCCTCAAAACTTGGTAGAACGAGTAAAAATATGAATGTATTTATGCATTATATTATACGCGGCCCACTTAGAATTCTCAGGTTTCATAGCTGCCAGAGCGGGAGAGATTTTATTCGGGAAAGTAGAAAAAGCTTTCAAGGAAAGTGGCTGGATCTGCAACACAGTGATTTGATTTCAGGAGGGGACTCTGCCCTCTTTCCTGGTGTTCAGTCTTTTCTTCTGGTGTGGGTTGTGGTGTCATTCTGTAAATTAGAAAAGACAGTCTCCTTTGGAGGCTGATGGCCACACAAAAGGTATGGTTTCAGTGAGTAATATAGTCCTGTCAACAGCAAATCGGAAGGCACTGTTCACTTGAAAATTACACATAAACTTTCAGTGACGACTGTGGTACAGCACACAGTGAAAAGTTGAGCCTAGTAACCATGGTAACCCACTTTACTTTTAGGCTTTATCTTACAAAGTACCTTAACTACTTAATTTTTGCATGCCTTTTAAAAATTACATCCTTCCACATATATAATGATATGGATTTAATTCCTAGTCTTGGGTTTAAAGATAAAGCTATATTGTTTCATTGGATGGGATATCCAGTTGATGTCAGTCTAGTGAAAATTTGAAACAGTTAACATTTTCAAATCATCTGAGAAGCATGTCTTAATCCTTACGTGAGATAAACCACGACTATTGAATTTACCTTTTCTGACCTTGAGAAAATACACAGCTTTTCCTAAGAATTAAACATAGATTGGTATTATAGAAATTTTCAGGCCCTCTTTACACTTTTTAATATAGGTCACTCAAGAAATGCAAACTTAAACAACACTGAGATTCCATGTCACCCAAGAAAGAATGGCTATATCAAGAAATCAACCAATAACAAATGCTAGAGGGGCTGTGGGGAAAGAGGAACACTTTTCCACTGCTAGTGGGAGTGTAGATTGGTGAAACCACTGTGGAAATCAGTGTGGAGATTCCTCCCAAAACTAGAATTAGAAGTCCCACTTACCCCAGCTATTCCGCTCCTGGATATTTTTCCAGAAAAACTAAAAACATCATACCGCAGCAATATATGTGCACCTGTGTTTATAGCAGCACAATTTGTCATAGTTAAATCTTGGAAACAACTCAAATGCTCATCAGCTGAGGAATGGATTTAAAAAGATGGTATTTTTATACAATGGAGCATTACTCAGCTATAAAAAAGATAAATTTGAGGCTTTTATAGGTAAATGGATACAAGTAGAGACCATACACACAAGTAAAATAAATCAGACCCACATGTAAACATCATATCGTCTCCCATGTGTGAGAAACTGAAAGAGTAAATAGAACCCAAAAGGTAAAATGGACACTGAGAAAGGGAAAGAAACTGCTAAATGGGGAGGAACAACTGGGATAAGGGAAAGGAGAAAAGAAAGAAAGAAGGAAGGGAAAAACACATATGTGTATATACAAGGATGGCTGGGATAATTGTACTGCTGATATCTGTTGGTTTATTGGAAGGAACAGTTAATGCTTGATTTTTTCTCTTGACCAATTTTTCCTGCACATATCTGGCAATCTGAACAACTAATTTGAAGACAACAATATCCAATATAACAACCATTGTTGAAATCCTACTGTCTTGTTTAGTGAATCTCTGTGTCATTTCTAATTTTTTTTTATTACTCTTTATTCCCTTCAATTGTTTGATCAATCTTGCATTCTTGCATCTGGTAATCAGAGCAACTTCATTGAAGATAACAATATGTAATATAACAACCATTGTTAATTCCCAACATCTTGTTTTGAAATCCTGTATTGTTTTTATTATCTATGTGTTGTTTTGTTTTTGTTCTTGTTATTGTGTTGCTCTTTCTCCTTAAAATAAAAATAGATACAATAGAATGAATGCATTAATGAATGTGTGTGTGTGTGTGTGTGTGCGTGCTCGCGTGTGTGTGTGTGTGCGTGTGTGTGTGTGTACCTGGTGTGGGGAAAAGGAATAACAAATCATACACTGGAGCACACTTATTCGTCTATTTTTAAATTAGTAGCCTGAGGTCCTTAGTTCTTTAAAGTCTCAACCAAAAATTAAATCTTTCAGCCAAAACACTACTAAGTCAAGAATTAGAAAACTGCAAAGTCTTCCTGGCAGACCAAGACTTCTGAGACCTAAGAAGGGTTTACTTCGCGGTAAGGCATCCACACCTCTATGACCCTTGTATTAGGTGTCTCATCTTCAGATTTAATGACAGACCAACTGTATATGTATGGACATCTTTTAACTGAATATTGTTTTTGAAGATTATTACCTAAATTATGTATGTAGTGGCCTGAAACAGACAAAGGCTCTTCACAGGTTAAGGACACATTCTAAAATCCAGTCATTCAAATTCTCTCTCTTAGTCTCTGCCTCTCTGTCTCTCTATCTGCTACCCTCAACCCCAGCTCCCTCTCCCTCCCTGTCTTTCCCCTTAACCCTCCCTTCCTTCTTCCCCTCCCCTCCCCCTCCCCCTCCCCCTTCCCGATTCCTTTTGTTCTCCATATCTATTTTGATTTTCTGGGCCTGCTGAATTTGTTAGGCCGACACATTTTCCAGATGAAGCCCTGAAGAAAGCAACAACCAGGACATGCTTTATGATGGTCTTTTCAGGTTGCTCTACGCAGAACCATATCTAAAGAACCCAGCTTTCCTGAATGTCCAGGCAGGTGGCTCTTTTTTGAAACCCACTGAAATAGCTTTTCCCAAAGTGGACAAGTCACAAGCTACCAACTGAGCAGGTAAAAGCTCTGTAATACAGGCTCTGTAAGGTCAGTCAGTTTATCTGAACAAAAAGGACAAGAACTACATGACTTTGGGGCTGCTTTAAAATTGGGTCAATAAATAATCACAATTCAATCAGAATAGCAGTGAAGAGACTACGTGTATTCAAAGACAGGAAAATGGAGGTGGAAGCAGCTTTCTTTCCGTTTCAGTGAGCTGCTGTAAGGAGCAGGTGAGAACCCAAATGGAGATGTGAAGTGCAGTTCCTGTCTGTCTTACGCACTACCTTCCCCATCCTTATTGCACCGTTTTTCATGGCTATAGGCAGATAGAGCTGGGAGTGGAATTCGAATTATTAGCCTTCACAGAATTATTAGCAACTACTTCTCTCCTGATTAGCAAAACTGAAACGGGAACAAAAGTATTTTAGGCCTTACTTGGACTGTAGATCTATTAGGTCAAAACAGACCATTTGTTTTAGTATGTCAGTTATACAAATTAAAAATTCAGAACGTTTCCAACAACTGTTCATTTCCTTTTCCTTGTTAATAGAAAAATTAGGAGGTTTGGCTGCAATGGCATCTTATTTACCATTAATTAATTCATTCTGCAATTCAACAAATATTAAGGAATGGATACTTTATAGGCACTGATAAAAGGACAAAAAGAATTATAGCAAAACCCAGCTAAAATGAACAGAGGCTGCCTTCATGCACAAGTTTCATACTCTGGTTTTTACCATAGCTTTTATCACCCCTAATTATATGATGGCAGGTTAACTGCTATAGTCTTATAAACATTTGTGTTTAAGATGCCTGGAATGTACTTCCAGTATTCACATTTTCATTGAAATGCTAGAAAAAGACATTAAACAGACTCTCTATGGCATTCTATATAGAACACTATAGTACATGAATGATTAGTTTAAGAAAGTTGATGGCTAACATACACAACACAGGTATACTAACCTCTATATGTACTTTCTTTGAGGGAGCATATTGGAACTGAGCTGTGAACAGTAGATTTATATGCTAAGATACATGATGGAATTTAATATTCCAGGTAAAAGCAGGATATCTGACATATCTGAGAATGGTAAAGCAATTGGTTTATCAGGAACATGGGCCAAGGCAGGTAATGTTATTGTTTCTGAGCCTATTGTGGATGCAAAATATATGGGTGCTATTGTTACTGTGTCCAAAGAATTAGCTCTTATACATAGTGAATTCAAAAAAAATAATATAAAGATAATATATAATTTAGTAGTTTTAATATATTGTAATTTCATAATGTCCAAGTATATGAAAATGATAATTTCCTTGAGTCATACATTTGCTATTATGGTAGTAAGTTTTGAAGTTGGAAGAACAGGTAACTTAGAAGGTTTTAAATACCTCTTTTATATAAACTTATCAAATTCTCACATACTTATGTATGATTGAACAATATATAGAAGATTTCCACATACTTGCGTTTCCAAATATAGCGCTTTAAGATATTAAGCTTGATGAGTCATGATGATACAAAATATTAATTAAGTTTTGGGGCTGGGGATATAGCTCAGTGGAATAAGCGCTTGCCTAGCAAGCGCAGGGTCCTGAGTTCGATCCCCACTACCGCAAAAAAAAAAAATTAAGTTTTGGTTTCAGTTTAGGAAACATTTTTAGCTTTTTCTGTGTTCAACATAACCTCTGAAATTATTTTGTTCCCATGACGTCTTTGCAAAGGACAATAAGATATACTTTACTGTGCATGAGTACATATAATATATAACGGTATGTATTATAATAGTTTGGAGCAGTAGTTAAGAAGTTAGAATGCCATATTAGCACCTGACATTTATAATTTTGGAAAGAAAGCTTCTAATGTCTGGAGGCCAACAAATCTCCTCTTCATCAACATCAAATTTATTTATTTTATTTTAGTAAATACTGTGTAAATACCATCTGCCTGGTGCTAGATTAGGTACAATGAAATTGGCAGCTTAGAGAAATCACAGAACTTGTCCTCAAAGAGCTCATATTTTCAGGGGTCTAGTTTTGTGATGTGGCATTTGCACAGGGTTAAGGAAAAATATTTCCTATTCTCTTCTCAGTCCCAGGGTAAGGTAAGTTTTATTGCCAAGAGGGACTTGATTCGCAAACTTTATTAGCAATTGTGATGGGGACAGTTAACTGATAAAGAATTTATTCTCGCTTAGAGTATCATAAGAATTAGATTCAATAAATATTTATCTAATCTTATTCTTTATAGTACATTGGGCTAAGGGATACACAGAAAGAATAAAATTCACATCCATGCAACATATGGATCATCTGTATCTGTCATTCAACTAGACATTTCATAGACATTATAATTTTTAAACTATGACTCAAGTCCGTCAGGTGGCAAAGTCTATTTTCTTTCTTCTATGCTAAGCTCTGGTGTTTGCGCCTAGCAAACTCATAAATCTAATGATAGAGGCAAGGCTACCATGCATAACACAGTAAGAGAATGAACAACATCTAGTCTGTGACCTTGATTTTAATGCTCAGGGAAAGAAACCCAGTGGCAGCAACAACAAAAAGCAGCAAAAACCATTCGTAGGCGGGAGAGCCGACGTGGGTGTGTCAGCATGAAGGACAGCACATGGTCTCTGCAACATGAGGCCTGAGTTTGAACTCACCCCACCTAAGGTGTCACCTTGGACTGTTCTGCTCACCTCTTTCATCTGCAACACTACAATAATGCCTACTGCTCTGCGAGAATTAAAGCTAGATGAAAAAATGTATTGCCTGGTGTCTTCCCAAAATAAAGTCCTCTGCTGTTAAATTTAAGGAGCAGCTTTGCTCTCCCATGATTTGACCCCACAGTAGTTTCTGACAGGGTGAGTGGCAGCTACTCTTCTGAAATACTCCCATTCCTGTGTCCTGACTTTTCTCAGTCTTATATTTTTGCTTTGGCTACTTCTATGGTTTTTTCACATTTCAGTGGTAAGCCAAATCTGCTTCTTTTTTATCATAGTATACTGTCTTTCTGTACACTCTGCTAAACAATCATCACAACACACACCTACACACACACACACACACACACACATCCCACACAACATTCACTATTTCCGAGTTTAACCTTTGTGTTGAGTTCCAAAATGGGAAATGAAAGCACCTCTTCATTATCTCCACTTGGCTATTTCACCCACACCCTAAGGAGAGTATGTCCATGTCTCACTGCTTCCCTACTCACTCCCTCCTGCTGATGTTCTGATTTAACGAATTATAACACCAGCCCCGTAGTCATTTAGACAAGACCTCCAGATATGATCTCTGATCCTCTTCCTGTCCATGCCAACCAATCACCAAGTTTTTTCACAATCTTTTCTTAAGCAAATTTTAAATCACACCACCTATTTTTATCCTGTCTCTCTGTACCCTCAGACAAGCCAACATATTTTCTAGATTAAATTATTGAATGAATTTTACTTTCTCTTTCTGCATCTAAATCATCACACAGAGTTATCAAGAAACTTTGGTAAAACTGAAAACCTTCACCAACAATATCTGTATGTTAAGTTCCTTAATAGTTTTCCATTTTTTCTTAGCATATAGATAACAGTTGCAAACTTTGCTTACAATATGGCACTATACTCTGGCAGCTAGGATTTCTCCAGTTTCATCTCTTATCATTGTTCTCTTTTGTTCATAGTTGCCCAAATAGATAGCCTTGGTATGTTCTTGAAAGCCGCAAGCCCTTTCCTAAATTAGGTTTTCTGTTGCCACTGGCCCTTATGCCTCTGCCTGGTGAATGCTCACAAAAAATGCAAGATAAAACTGGGTGTCATGGCACATGCCTGTAATCCCAGCACTCGGGAGGCTGAGGCAGGAGAATCATTGTGAGTTTGAGACCAGCCTGGGCTACAAAGTGAGCTCAGGGCCAGTCTGAACTATATGGCGAGACCCTGTCTCAAAAAGACAAAAAAAAAAAAGCAAGATAAGCTTAAATTTTCTCAGAGAAAGCCATGCTTCTTCATCTCAGTTTGAGAACATCAGTAATTACCACACACACACACACACACACACACACACACACACACAAACATAGAAACACATACAATTTTACAAATTTTAATCTATCTCTGACATTTCCATCTTCCCCTGGAGACTAAGCCATAGAACCATGACTCTGGTGGTTTTATTTACAGATGCCAGCGTATCCCTCATTAATCCACTCAAGATATTTCTTGTTCAGCTGTTTTGTATAGTGAGAATGTGTAACTAACCAGCTTGGATGTTGTAATAAATACCATAGACTCAATGGCTTAAATATCACAAATTTATTTTCTCCCAGTTTAGAGGATGCAAAGCTTAAGATCACGATGTCCAGCAACTTAGCTCCAGATAGAGTCTCTCTTTCTAGCTTACGGAAGACCATATTCTCACTATGTCTTCATCTACTAAGGCATCAAACTCCCTGTGCCTCTATAAATCCATAGTACTTTTGGAGTAAGGTCCATTCTTAGGAATTCGTTTGTCCTTATTTACCTCCTAAAGATAATGCTTCTAGATACAGTAATACTGAGCTTAGGGTTTCAAAGCAGTCTTCCTTCCTTCCTTCCTTCCTTCCTTAGTTCAGGCCAAAGCACAAATATTTTGTGCAACAGATTTGAGACTTGAAATGAGCAAAAGTATATACAGAAAAAGGCAACTGAATCTTCCAGGATATATTAATATATTCTAAAAGCCAAGTGGATGCACTGACTAGTACAGCAGGCCTTCAAAAATAACTGCAGATTCTTGAGCTTTGAACCACGGAGAACACAGTTGCATGGGAAGGTTAGCACGGCACCTACGGATAAAGTGGATCAGATGAGCTCTGGTCATGATTTTCACCCACGCATGAGGCTCAGAAGCAAGACGTTCAGTACCGCACTGGGGAACAGATGGATAGGATTCATTTTAGGACAAGGCTACACAAAGGAAAAACAAGTTTGTGAGTGCCTGGAAGAAAAACAATTATTTATAGCTGGATGAGGCAAGAGGCTGACAAGAGCACTGCAGAAAGTATGAAGGGATTTTTTTTTTAAATGAGGGGAAAGATTCCAAGGAAAAACTGTAAGCAAACCAAAATAAAATGACCATTTGACTACAAACTCAACATTCATCAACTCCAGCGGAGAGATCTGTGGCTCCCAAACTGGCCGCATGAGCTCTCAGCTGTCCGTTTCCTATAATTCACTGGTAATGAATCCCAGTGTTCTGCCCTCTCGGGCACCATTATTTTTTTTTTCTGACTTTTTTCTCTGATTCTTACTTCTAAAACCTGCCTGTAAATGACTCTCTACTCTTTGTGTTGAGATTCACAGTTATAAATCCTGGTCAATTGGAATCTACACTGGAAAACCGCTGGTTAGGTGAACATTCCTTAAATTAAGCATCAAAAGGTTTATTTGCCTTCTATGTAAATTGATGGCTGAGAGCACCTGGCCTCTTTATTCTTGATGGTACCAGCTCAGGCTCACATATCAGTAGATATTTGGATATATACTTGCCATATTAAAAGTTTCCTCAGATTAGGAGTAGGTGATCCTTCCCTATTGTGGGAGTTACGTTCCAGAGAACCCCATGATAGGTGAAAATCCACGAAGTAGAAGAGGCATTATATTCATTTTATTATTTGTATATATTTTAAGGCTTTATAAACCCTCCTCACGCTCCTACAAACCTTTCCTCCTTTCTTATTAACCTTTCCCACACTATTATAAACACTGCATGTGCTCTTAAACACTTTCTACATCCTTAAACCTATGTAATTTTTTTTTTGTCTTGTCTTTTTGAGACAAGTTCTCACTATACAGTTCAGGCTGGCCTGGACCTCACTGTGTAGCCCAGGTTGGCCTCACACATGAAGCAATCCTCCTGCTTCAGCCTCCCCAGTGCTGGGATTACACGGGTGCACCACCATGCCCAGATAACCTACATCATTGTAATAACATGTAAAATTCTACATGAGGAATGTATTTTTTTTTTAAACTGTGATACAGTGAAGCTACAGTAAGTGAACCATGATATTACAAGGGACGACTGGATAGCTCTATAGTACATCACTTGCCTGGCATTGTGAAAACATGTTTCATCCCTAGTACTGGCTTTCTTATTTGTTTTAAAGGATATATATATATATATATATATATATATATATATATTGTCTTTTACATCTCTGACCATGAAACACACCATAGTAGGTACAGCAAATCCAGTATAAGAGAAAAAAAAAACTCTTTTCTTTCCATGATTTAGAAAACTATTTTAAAATTTTAAGAATAGGAATTATTTTCCATGTTAGAGAGAAATGGCTGCAAATGGTCTTTAGGAGGTCTAGCTCTAGTTTTTGATTTAAAAACAATGTCATTTGAAATCTGAAGGGCAAATTTGCCACAAGATGATCATGGGGGTGTTGTAAAGTGCATTCTTTCCCTCTCCCTAAAGAGGTTATTATAGACCCAGAACTATTTTGAAAATGTCATCAGAGAGGTGGAAAAAATAATCTCCCCCTCTAGGTAGAAGATAATAAAAGCCTGAGGGATCCTAGCAGATTTTTAGCTAACAGAGGGCATAACCTGTCTCTCAGTTAAAGCAAGAAAGGATGCAGCAAGGCTACGTTTTCTTTGAATGGCCCTGCTATTTTAATTTTATAGTTATTAAACCTTTTTTGTCATCTTCAGTCAAATTTAGTCTTTAAAATGGGTTAAAAGGTTTAATGGAAACAAAGTTGGGTTTTTTTTTCCCCTCAAGGAGTGCTCCTCCTGCAAGGGGACCAATAAGTAGCTGCGGATGGCATCAAAAATGTGAAAATATTGTAGATGTTGTAAATGGCGAACTGCCTGGGCTTGAAACACTGTTTACTCATTTTCCTTTCCTCATTTTCCCAACTTTACGGGATATTTCAAGACAGCGGGATTGGAGAGAATCCACAGGTAAAGGGATTTCAAAGCAGAGAAAGAGAAGTCTTTTCTTACGAAGGATGAGAGAATTTTCCACATATATGAAACAGGGTGAAAGAATAAAGGGGTGAGTGTGGGTGTCAGTTAGAGGCACAGGAGTCTGCTTGAGTTAAGGAAGAAAATGACAAGTGTAGGAAGGGTGGGTTCATCGGCTCATGTTCATGTGCTCCTGTAGACTCGGCTCCGCAAAGTCAGAGAATGAGAGACACAGGTTCCAGTAGCGCGTTCCACTTACGATTTTGTCCCCATAAAATCAGATGTACTTCCTGATGAGTACTTTAATATACGCGCATACAGTCCTCCTTGTGTGAGGTACTGGATGAGTGATAATTTGAAATGGGAAAACTAGTCACTTACACTTCATGCAAAACAATGAGGAGGACCTGATATTTGAACATGGACCGGTGAATATATTAAGATCTAAATTTTATTCCTGTACCTTTGAAGTAAAAGAGAATTATTTTCTTGTCCTACGCTAGAACCCTACCTTAGTATTAATTTCCAGGGCTATTTGAAGCTCCTTACCAAGTCACTGACTACATTAGCTGATTTCATGGACTTCTCAACTTGTCTAGATTATAAATCGGGACCAACATAGTGGTGTTGCCCTGTGCTCTACACACAGCCCTTTCACACAAAGCACAGGTCAGTCTAGTGGGTTGCTATGCGTCTGCCTAGTGATCTCAAAATAACATGCTGCTGTAGACAATAGCACTCTCAAGCACATTCATTTTACTTAGGACCTATGGCCAAAGTGGAGGTCAAATAGAGTTGAAAAGGTCAAGTGACTCTCAGACAGAACTCACTGATTTTGTTCTTTCAAATACTGTCACTAGTCACTGCTCCAAAGCAGCAGAAATAATGAGCACATGGGCTTGGCCTGAACTCTTGATGTTTTACCATCTGTAGGGCACACACAAGGCTACCCAGTTGACTCTAAATGTATCATTCAAGCTGAACTTGAATTTTCCTGACTCTAAGGTATTTCCAGTGTATAAGTTACAGGAACTTTAAAGCTGCAGGCTATTAGGTTGCTGGAGGGAAAGGCTGACATGGCAATGTATATGCTGTGCAGATTCAGATATATTAAGAGTCAAACAATGGCTTCTAAGTAAAGTAGACAGCCTCATGGTGTAGAATGAAGGCTGCACTCAAGGTCAAGTAGCTTTGAGATTTAGTCTTGGTTGTACTTGGTTGCGCTTTTACTTGCAATATCTTGAGCAGGAATTCAAAAGTTTACCTTTGGATTTAACTTTTTCTTTGTCTATCCAATTTCCATATAACGGGGAGAGTGATACAGAGACAGAGACATAGTGAGATAGAGTGAGAGAGAGAGAGGGAGAGAGAGAGAGAGAGAAATTTTAATAACTCAGTCCTAATTATATCTGGTTTTAAGGTCCATTATTTTTCAGTGAAATAAGGAGAAGTTTAAATTCCTTAGGAAAGCAAAGTGGGACACAGGTAAATACTTTTACAGAATCAAATTAAATGATTTAGAGAGGGCTAGGGATATAGCTCAGTGGCACAAGCACCTGCCTGGCAAGTGCAAGGTCCTGAGTTCAATCCCCGGTACCGTAAACACAAACAAACAGAAAAAAAAGAAACAACCCAAATGATTTAGAGAGGTGACCAAATAGGTAGAACTAATTAGATGACTTGGTGTTTTGGAATACTTGCTAGGTACTTAATGCCATGTTAATTATTTCATATCATTATACCACTTCATTTTTACAATGACCACACATTTGTTTCTAATGATAATTTAAGTGCATTATTTATAATATTTTAACTTGAGTTGTTGCTATTTGCTGTTTTTAACATCAATAATTTTGTAAAGTATCTAAGCCTTGAGATCAGTGGTTTTCAAACTGTGAATTGTAGTATTTCATGAATTGTAGCAATTACTTTAAAAAGGGTTTATCATTCATATTAAGAAATAATAGGTAAGACAAAAACAAAGTTTTTAATGCAGGAATTTTCTGATCTGAAATATAAATCAATGCACCAATAATATCCAAAGGGAAATAACATAGTACTGCATCATTTGACAAAAGAATTTCATTTGTTCAATCTATGTTCAAACATACTGGTATTTCACTGATCTAGATAAATCCTAGAGTTAAGCGTTTTGGTAAATATTTCCAGAGACAAACAATGCTTCTACTACCTCTAATTTAGCTTCTGAGTAAGCTATACAGCATGCCTGTATCATTGTAGGAAGAAACCCATGTTTCAAAGCATTTTTAGAGTCAGCAGTGGCATCTGGCAAAGACCGTGGGGGCCTTAATGTAAGTATACAGAATAATTATGTATATTAGGGTATTCTCACAGTACATGTGATGTTAGAACAATAAGACCATTTTAATGGGTTTGAAAAAAATTGAAGAAAAGGGGATTTAAGTGTAAATTATCTTAAATCCAAGCTTTGAAGTACTTAGAAAAGGTATTTTAAAAGTGAAGTAAACATATATATTAGAGGAAAAGTTATAGTTAGATATTTTTCAGAGAAAAAGAAATTGCCACAATATATTATAGGAAGATTTCATTTATAACATTAAGAAAAAAGTGTACATTTACAAATGCATAGGAATTCACATACTTGTGCTCAATGACAAATTACTCCTGAAAATATTAATTTGGAGAAAATGAGTTGTGGGTTGAGGAAAGTATTCAGCTTTGCTCTAATATTTGTATTAGAGATTTCAATAAGAACATGCATTAGTTTATAATACAGTTGTGCATTGCTCACTGACAGGAAACATTCTGAGAATTGCGTTGTTGATTTCATCATCGTGTTAACTCCATTGAGAGTACTTGTTCAAACCTACAGGGTACTGGGCAGTCGTCACTTGATATGGCCCAATGCCATTTAGATGCAGTAAATATGACAGGCACGAGACAATGCAGTCTGATGTTTTACAATAAACCATTTTTTATAAATGGAAGGAGAGCACTCTGAAATAAGGATAAAAGTGCTAGTATAATAAATGTATAAGCCAGTAACATACTTTTAATCTTTATAATGTATCAAGTACGATATATAATCGTACGTGCTGTACTTTTTATACAACTGGCAGCACGGGGACTTTGTACCACCATCTTCACAACATGGGAGTGGTGTGTATTGCTAAGACCTTAGGGGGACTGCAAGGGCCCTGGGAAATAGAGTTTTTCAGCTCCAGTATAACGTTATGGGATCATCATTGTTTATGTGGCATCATTGATCAAAGCTTCGAAATGCAGCACATATTTATTTTGTTTTAATTAAACCATAAATATTGTAATGTGAAACATTCAATGTGAAATAAACAACTTGCAGTGGCCATTTCTTTATATCTTGTAACTAAAAATGTTGGAATTCCAACTAAAGATGGAATACCAATGATTACTGCTTTTACAATTTTATTTTCATTCATAAATGTTTCCAGTACTTAAGGATGGCATTCTTTGCAGGGAGTTGTCACATGCCCATGCCACACCTTGATTCGCTTTACGCCTTCACCTCCTCCTCTCCCGCCCCCACTTCCATCTCTGAATCCCCTTTCCTTTTGCAGAGCCCTGTCTCCCTACTTCCTCTTATTTATCTTTCATTTTGTTCTCTATGTATATTCTGGGTTTCTCGTAGAAGAGAAACCTTGTGCTATTTCAGTTTGTGTGTCTAGTTTTTGCATTTAACATTATAATTCTTTTTAAGGAAAAGATTGAATATTGAAGATATTGAAAGGACTTAGGGCCATTCACTGTATTAAATGAAGAATGTCACATGATGCTCACGTTCTGCTATGTAGCACATACATATCCAGGGTGCAAATAGGAAGAGCCACACTAAAGCCTTTAGTGTGGAAGAGAAAGTCACTAGCTCCCTACTTAGCATCCTGTATGTGTGTAACATCTTTGTCCCAGAGCCTCCAAAATACTTAAACTTTCTTATGGCTCTTTTAGGTAAATAAAGTAGACAAATATTACAGCTTTTCTTTTTGCCCATCAACTTATATGTAGAGAAAGAGTCCACCGAAAATGCATACACACTTCAGGAAAAGAAAAATATTGTGTTGGTTTTCAACAGATGGTGTTATCCTCAAATGCAGATGTGTATTGCATAAAACCCATTACACTGCCAGTCATTAGAGAAGAATTTGACAATGCATGTGCAATAATCTAAATGATTGGGCAATCTAATATTACCCAAGAAGCAGTTCACCATACTTACGAATGTCTGGGAGCTAACAGCCACCACTTTGAATGCCTCTTGTAATTGTAGAAGCCAAAGGAGATCTTGTAGTAATCTTATGATGTCTCAATAAATTTAGTTAAAATATTGATACAGGGCTGGGGATATAGCTCAGTGGAATAAGCGCTTGCCTAGCAAGTGCAGGGTCCTGAGTTTGATCCCCAGTACCGCAAAATAAATAAATAAATAAATAAATAAATAAATAAAATATTGATACAAATTTTCCTTTTCCTAAAGTGTATATATATTTTGATGACTCTGTATATGTATAAGTTGATGAGTAAGAAGAAAATTTCTGGTATTTTGTCTATTTTCATTTTATAGCTATAATTATAGATATCGAGCATCTGAGAATTTTTCCTGAATATTTTCAGGATTTTGCCCATTTCTAAAACATTTTCTCATGAGGTTCACCTTCTTCATTACTAATGAATAAATTATGATTTAAAAATTAAACCTTATTCCTTATCATCCCTACAGTACAACTGAAACGGATGCATACCCTTAGATCCTATCACTGTTTGGTACTAGAAACACAGCTTCTTCTTGTCTTTTTTTCTTTTTTAAAAGGAATTACCAGACTTTACATAAAACCGTTTTTCCAGTCAATGGCCAATTAGGTGTCCAGGCAGCGAGCGGGACTGACTGAAGACACCGCATGTGAGATACTGGAGCAGAAGTTCACTGAAGGCTGGAAAGATCAAGTGGTGACGCGCTCTCCCCAGCAAAGCCAAATGAAATGCATACCAGAAACCACACCAAGGAGAAAAAATCTTTAGGGTCATAAGAACGTAGAGATCTAATTTTAGAAAAACCTAGGCAGTGGTTAGTGGCAATGAATCAATTTATGAGTTTTAAAAATAAGGAAGAATAAATGAACTAATTTATAAGTGTATGAAAAATCAAAAGAAGCCTTTTTAATGATATGGCATTAACTAACAAAGAGAAAAAATAATAATTCTTGGTGAAGCAAGTTTATTCCCTGCGTGTTGGATTTCTTGGTTCTCTCTGAAGCTAGGTTAGTTCGGATCCTGGAATAGAGTATTGGATTTGAATATCTGTTAAGATTATGTTGAGTAAAAAACATTAGTAATGTAAAAATGACCCATGATGAGAATGAAAGTAAGAGTTTTCTGCTAATCTTTGGTTAAATCAATCATATCTTTTCATGGGTTTCAGAATTTCCCTGCTGGTGGCCAGCAGCACAATGGTGTGTTGCAAAGAGGTGGCAGGTGTATTAAAAACTGACCCCTGTAACCCTTGTGGTCATTCCTCACCAGCTATAAGCAGGCCACCTCATTTATCCCACTAATGCTCTTTGTGTGCTGCAATATCAAATCTTCAGAAACATTGATCTACTCTTATTTGAAATCTTCATTCTTCCACATGTGTCAGGGTTTTCATATCTATTATATACAGAAGCGTAACTGAAGGGAGCAAAACAAAATAGGTTATAAAGTTAAAAAATTAGGATGAAAAATCCAAAATCATCTCTGCCCTTGAAGAAGTGATTTAATTGCATTTATTCTTAGTTTGCTTGTTCAAAACCTGGGTGAAATAATTCCTGCCAAATCCACTTTCATACAATTGTAGCACATATAAAATAAAACAAGGGCTGTGAAAGTGATTTGAACCCTCTGTGTTACTAACTTATAAGGCTGTCGAGGCCAGCATAACCCTGCATTTCCCCCATGGAGTAGAATCATCTTACATCCATCAATCTATTAATTCTTCTAAGAAAAGAGACAATAGAATAAATGTGAGTCATTCCGCACTGAGATGAAATTTAACTGGAATATGGCTACGTGCCTTCTATGTCACCCGCCTTCATCTGAGAACACTGGAAATCTACACTTGCACTGAGTTAAAGTCCAGAACCAACACCCAACGTTGTGCTATATGAGTATGTATTTTCTAACTGCCATCAAGCCTGTCATTCCACAGAGCTTCTTTGTCACAATTCATAGTGTAGCATCTAAAATTCGTGTTGATAAATGTAAGGTGACAATGATGTTGGTGATGGTGGAGATGGGACAAAACGCAATGACGACATGTCTCACAGTTTACCGGAACTTGTACCCTTCCAAGCCCGTATATTATCCATTGTAGCACTTATAAAATTCACTGAGAAGTTACATTGAGATTATTAAGTTTGGGAATTGATGGGTTAATAGTTTTTAAAATGGTCTTACTGGAAATGTAATATCCCATGCAGTGTGAATTGTGAACTTTTAGGAACTGGGTGGCAAATGCATTATTCCCTATGAGAACATTTAGCATCCTCCATCCAAAGATAAGGAGGAGTAATAACTGCTTCACAGTATGCACTTTAGGATACTCTTCTCTGACATAAAGACACACACAGCTTTAGCGTTGGAAGTGCCACATAGCTATTGTCTCTTTCAACCTGTTTACTGAGATGGTAAGCCTTGGCAGATCAAGGAAATTGAATAAGATCTGTAAGGTTATCCAGCAAATTCATAGTAAAGCATAAATTACAGTACACATTTTTAAACACTGGAGTATTATCTTTTTCATCATGGCATCGAAGAAATAACATAGCCTTCAGTCTCCTTTATCTCTGTCCAGGTCTCACACTAAACCTGTACCTTTACCTTGCTATCTACTTTTGAACTCATTTGTAACTGCCATTTCTTAGATCAAGAATTCCAGTCTCTATGACTCCCAGGCACTCTAGTTCTTAGAACTTCTTCACAAATCATTTACCTTTATATGGATACTGAAACGTAAAATTTTTGTATCTGTTTAACAGATAAGAAAAATAGTATCCAGAGGTAAAATTTGTAAAAGGTGACACAGGAGTTAGTGACATAAAGAGAACAGAGTTAGAGCCTAAATAGCGCCTAATAACTAATCATATTTGCCTATTCAATAGTTACAGAAGTACTAGCTATTATTTATTGACCTTAAGTATTGGTCATTGTGCTTAACTAAGCATGGTAATTATTTCATTTAATCTCACTGGCAAATGAGTAAACCCCAGGGAGCTCACTTTCTAAGGGAACAGGGCTCTCAAACAACCATACAAAATCTGAACATAAATCCAAGCTCAGTTTATTACTCCAGTGACAATATTCCACCAACTGTAATTAGTAATTTATAAGTACAAAATCAAAATTTAATTCATTATAAAGAAAACTGTTCACAACCATGGCACCATTTTAGATGTCATGTACTCAAGTAGTAGCACTTTCTTAATGGGCAGGAAGGGTGTTCTCATCAAGGCTTCAAATCCTAGGTTTTAATCCTACTGTTACTTTTTATTGGCCCTATGATCTTCAGCAAATCACTCTGATTCTTAGATTATGTACTGATGATAGATGAAAAATGTGGAATAGTTCTAAGATTAAGAAATTTGCAGAGTCAAAGTCAGTGAGACTTGGGAGGGCTTTGTCTCTTTGAGAAGAAGAGATCTAGATGCCTTTTAGGAACTTTCAAGGAGGGAAAATACAAACATTAGAGAGGGAGATGCATTCTGGGGTACATCTGTGCAGTAGATAATTATAACACCATATTGAAGACAATACACAAGTGTACGTGCTCTGTGTGACAAACATCACTAGTAGCTATGCAAGTAAATCCTGTCTATCAAATTTGTAATTTAAAAGGAAACAGATTTTGGAAGAAAGAAAACATTTATTTTTGTTGTGGTTTTCGAGAGGTTAATTATTTCTGTGATTTGGTCTAGTTGAAACTTAAAGCTTCACTGAGTGGGAGGCATCAGATAAAGTAATATAAAACATCCACTTTGCAATATTTAGAGCACTCCTAGGAATTCTTAAATTGTTTATATGCCACTTTAAAACTGGGGATTATGCATAATGAGAGAAGAGATCATTTTCATAACTTCAATCGTATTACCGGGGGCTTTAATATGATATTCATAGATCGGTATTTTAATGAACTACATGAAGTCTCACCCTCAGTGACTGTAACGTGCTTGTTACTGCAGGCTGTGTTTCTAGGAACTTAAACTCCTAAACACTTCTAATACCCTGAAAGCCACGTGGTTTAAGACAGCCGGAAAATACAAGCAGGTTGGATCATGTGGCACAAAACCCAAAGCCCATTTGTTCTTGTTCAACATCGTAAAATAAAAGCAATATGTAAACCTGATGCAGAAGTACATTTCTGTTATGCAAGCGTAGTTTCATTTAACATGCTGGGCATTTCTAGAGAAGTTTTGTACCATATAATCTAAGAGTTTAGGAGAGAAAGTTAAAGTTAAAAAAATAACTTCTACTAAAAGTTTTTTAAAAATATCTACTACAGTGGGTCCTATTACTGCTGTTACAGTTTTGTCTGCGCTAATGTTCCAAATGTCATAAGTCCTTATGGGGACTTGCAATGTTAGCACAAAAAAGAGTGTGGAACTTTCAAATATCAGCAGTGAAGGTTTAAGCTGAGGGGCTGGGAATGTAGCTCAGTATCACAGCACCAACATAGCAAGCATGAAGTCCTGAGTTTCATTCCTGGTGCCAAAAAAAAATTTTAACTTAAAAAAAAAGATTTAAAGTGATTCAGGGAGAATCAATAAATCAGAAATGATAGTTTACTTAAAGTATTGTTACTATTAGTTTAAAAATTGGACACTATCCTAACACTGATATAAGAATAATTCTACTAAACCTATAGAACAGACATATGAAAGAAATACTATTTGTATCCACATTTTGAATAATTAAATGGAGACTTAGAAAAGGTAATTCTAAAGTCACAAAGTTAATAAATGGTGAAACCAAGATGCAAGCCCAGGAAGACAGACTCTAAGCTGCGATTGTTCATGCAGAAGTTAAGCTCATTAGTCCTTATTTCTAGAACTGAAACAACATAGAACAACTCCAATTGTTGTGGAAATAATAATGACTGCAAAATCCTCATAACATAAAAGGATTTACATTCATTTTAGGTAAGCAATGCAAGAATAAAAAATTAGATTTCCACAAACCTTTTTAAAAATTTAATATCATTTCATGACAGTTTCCCTTACGTCTAAAAGTATATTGTAATTGAGTAGTGAAGACAAACTCATAAAACTTCATCTGATTTTATGAACAAAATATATCATTCTTTTTGCTTTTCTTTAATTTTATCATTTTTCCTCAGAAATATTTAGAGCTTAAAATCATTGTATGTTATTACTTGATTCCTTGAAGATGAGTTGAAAGCATATGAAACTGGTATGTTAATCTGGTATATGAAAATATAACTTTTAAAGGCTACATACTCTTGGCAAGCAAATACTCTGAGAAGTGTTGCTTTCAAGTTAAGAAAATGTCCAAGTGCTTATCAATGATGAAAAACAAAAAAATAAATATTAAAATCTAGTATGAGTGATAAGACATTTTCAAGTATAACTTTCTTTCCTTGCCGTTACAGTTTGTGTCTGGATGTCCCTCCAAAGCCTAATGCTTTGGGTGGGCTTTTAGAGTTTGTGACTGATCCATGATCTAATGCTGGAATTATGGATGTGAGTGCTACACCTGCCCTGGGGTTGAGAGTTTGTACAGGTAAGGGAGAGAAAGAGGCTGCTTGCCACTGCTCCTGCTGTTGGCTCTGGCTTGCCGTGAACAGTTGCCCTCTGCCATGTGCCACTCTGCCTTGGAGCCAGCCAAGTATGGACTGAAACCTCCACAAACTGTAAACTAAACAAATCTTTCCTTTCCTAATTTCCAGCTTCAGGTATTTTGTCTCAACAAGAACAAAAGGTAACCAAGACACTTACTAAGCACCTATACTATGATAACATTAATATTTCTCAAATGTAAACACAGAACTTATAGTGGATACTGTGTGCATTTAATATTTGCTAATATATTTCTTCATATATAGAGAGAGAGACATGCTGTTGTTAGGGTTTGTAGATATTTCAAGTTACTTTGAGGATTAAGTAAAGATCAGGCCCAAGCTCATTAATTTATTTCTTCACTGACTACTTATTGAGTATCTACTATATGCTAATCACTTTGCCAAATTCAAGATTAATCAGTAACAGGACCACCATAAAGAATAAATCACATTAGCATTTTCTTCTAACATATCTTTTGAAATGTGAAGCTATTGGACTTCTAAATCAATTTATTCTGGTCTTCCACTGTCTGAATCCATTATTTTTACAGAGAAGTAGAAGTAATGAGTGACATTTTAAAATGACTTTTCAATATAACTGAAGATATAAAGCACATTCCGAGTCCAACCTGAGCAGTTAATCTGTGTCGTGGATCTATTGAACAGTGAGCAGAATAGAGTGGTATTAGCAAATATCACTGAAATGGCATGAGTCAAAAAAAAGAGGAATAGAAATTGCGGTGATCAGTCCAGAATAAGAACAATAATAACAGTGACTTTTACCACACTTATTTGAATTATTGTATCTATGACATTCAAACTATCTTGTAAATAGGTTCTCATATTTATAAAAAAGTTCTGAAACACAAGCACAGTTTTATTTTATTATTATAGTAGTGGATAAAAAGATGATTTCCATCTTTCAATCTATCAATCATTAAACCAATCTATTACAGTGTTCTTGGGATTTCATTTTTGAACAGGATATTTTCACCTGATGAAATTCAATACTCAAACTACTCATAAATCAAGATTCAGTTTTTATACATCATACTCAGAAATCTTTTTAAGACACTAGGCAGCTCCCTAGTATATGATCCAATCCCAATTGTTGATATATTGACAATTATTTGGAGTTGGGTTCTTCCACTGGAACAAGGGTTGGCAATTTGTTGTTCCAGGAATAGGTTCACTGGGATATGCAACAAAGAATGTTTTCAGCTTGGTCTAATATATATTACAATTGAAACTAACATACATAGAATTGAACCTTTACTTCATGGAATACCCTTCTTACTAATTCAGCATGTAGCTATTATTTGTTTAGTTCTCACGTAGTTGATTATTTTAAATAATGTTATAACCATTAGCAGAACCTTATTAATTACCAGTATCTAATAGTTCACCCCTTCATTCTCACTGAATACAATTAATATTATATATGTGTTCAATATTTATTTGCTTTCTTCTAGTAGAATTTGTTGATACATATTACCTATTATACCCATATATATATTAAAAGTAGACTTTGAAACTTTACAAAAACTAAGTCTCATTTTAGCTTTTTCTGTCTTTCTTATTTAATGTTATTTCATATTTTTCATAATATATTATTAAGACATAATATATTATTTCATATATATATTTCATAATATATTATTAAGAAATTTGTGTATTACTGTTTTGGTCACATTAGATTTAAAACCCTGTGAAATAATTGGCATTATTTAAAAATTAGGAGCAGAGAATCACATAAAGATGTGAAGTTCTGTCTTTATTCAGTAATGGCAGATTTTGAGCTACTTGTTCTGTGACAAATAATTTGTGGCAGCGACCAACTACCTTTACCTCTGAGGATGATGCATGCTGGGGCACACCCCTTCACAGTGCCCAGCTCCCAGCCCAACTCTCTAGCTCACCAGTCACGCTTTCAAACAGGAATTTACTCCTCCTTTCAGGAAGGCTGCTCAGTAGTTAGCAAAATGTAAAACTAGGAATTTAAGGAAACCATGGAGCCCCAACTCCTTAAAAACTTTTCTAAAAGTTCAAAGATGATTTTTCAAAATGGCTGATCCCTTAGAACAAAGTTATTGCTGCTTAGTGGTAGGTGGTTCTCAAGCCTGCGTAAGAAGGACTAACAATAAATATTTCTCACCACTTGCCTGGGGAGTTTTTGAATGTGACCTTTAAAATGCAGCAGTAACTATTTACCAAAAGACTTAGACAGATTGTTCTTTGAAATAACATATTTCTTGTTTAGTGCTTCAAATTTATTTAACCTGTCTTTTTCTTTTACCATGGGTATTCTTAGATTAAAAGGAAATGCTCTAAGACTCTATGTGGACAGATCCAATATATGAAAAAAATGAAGCAAAGTTATCCAGATAATTTAAGCAAGGGGCCACAAAAATAAGAAAATCTGTCCTTAGTCCAAATTGCATATCCTGAAAGTCAATATCAAGCAAATATTCTTCATCCTTCGCAATTATTTTTTCCATATTTTGGAATATTTTTGAAAACTCAATAATGTCAATTCTCTAAATCTATAAATTCTCCAACTGTGGATTCTACCAACCACAGATCAGAAGTATTTAGAAAATAAGAATTGTGTCTTTATTGAACATGTACAGATTTTTTCCTGTCATTATTTCCTATACAATATAATATAGCAACTATTTGTATAGCATTTACACTATATTAAGTATTACAGTATCCTGAGATGATTTAATACATACAGGAAAATATGCATAGGTTACATGTAAACAACACAACATTTTATATAAGAAACTTAAGCACCTAAGGATTTTCCAAATAGAATCCATGGGAGTTCCTGAAACCAACCTCCGATGGATACTGAGGAATGATCGCTTACAGAAGGCATTGGCATTGGCATTCATATCACGAAAGCTAACTCTTTCAATAATATTTTTTTACAATGCTCAAAACTCAAAGAAAATATAATTGTAGAGATAGTAAGGAATAAAGCATTTGTATTCTTTTGGTTTCAAGTTTTTATACTGTTCATGGTTATTGAATCTTAGCAACCACAGAAATAATATGTAAGCTACCTCCAATAAAATGAAATAAAAAGAAATAAATATATCATGAAAACAGGTAGATGAAAAAAAATAAAGCCCTAGTCAGTAGTAATGCAAGCAACCAGACAGAGCACTCTGATCAGCTTATTTGGAAGGTAGGGATGTAGAAGTACGGGCACAAGTCTACAGGGAAATGCAGCACAGCACCCAATGGATTAAAAAAATTAAATCATTACAAATAAAGAAAATGTTCTTCAAGGGGAAGCCACCCAAGTGAACATCTGTAGTTTCAATCTTTAACAAGTCTGAGGAAGTAAATGCTGGCAAAATATTCACTTCTAAAAATGACAAATCAAGAGTATGTAACTCTGAAAACCAAAAACTGTAAAACATTCCACAGAATTCAATGAAGACAGCATTTTAGATTTTTATAGTTCTTTAAAATATCTTTAATCCACAATATAGCCTTTAGTTTGTTTCCCTTTTCAACTGAGCAAGCCAGACAGTTTAAAAATTTGTGGAGAACTTCTGATTTTATTTCAGACATGAGTGCTATCACATCAGCCTACACTGACCCTAAATTTAAAATTTAAAGGATTTGTTACTGGAAAGCAATGCTAAATGGAATGCTGGAAGGAACTTTTAAATGCTTCAAATATTCTTATGTGTATCATCATTAGTATTCTAATAAAATGGATCACATTAGAATCTAGTATTTTTTTTCCACCCTGGATAAAATTAAACTGACCCAAAACAGAGAAAAATAAATTAATATTTTAATATGTTAATGTCTTTACAGAGTTATAAGCCAGAGTAAATGGAGAAAAATAGTATTAATGGAAAAACTTGACTATATTACCAAAAATATAATGTTTATAAAAGTTACATGATTTAATGAAGGATACAGAATAAGACAAGAAGAAAAAGTCCTCATAAGTTATGGAGAGGAAAAAAATGAGGAAGCAACTCAAAAACCACAACAGCCACTTCAAAGCGGTGCCGTCGGGGCTCCGGAGGAGTTACGTCCAAGCTGGAAAATGACTTAAGAAATGGTGCAAAGCCAGTAGGTGACTGAAAATAAGTTCAGGGAAAACATACTATTTTGGAAAATTAAATAGAGAAGCTTTTTCTTAAATAAAATTATCTCAGAAGATTGAATCACCTGAAAGTATAACAAGTGCAACCCACAAGTTGTAGCCGACACTTGTTTTCGGACTCGATTCTTTTTCGCTTCCCTGTTTTCAGGTAACTGGCGGATTCCCCACGCTCAGCAAGGGAAGGAGGAGAGCAGAGCCATTGGCTGAGCCTATCTGAAGTGTCCGGTATAAACCAGTACGGTTTTTAAAAATTTATATATTTTTTTCATAAATATCTCAAACCTTTACATTTACATAATACATAAAAGTATTGAATATTAAACATATTTTTTATGTTACATCATGCAAAACATATACTCTGAACAGTGGAGAAAGACAGACCAGCCAACCAGATAAGAGCCTCAGAGTCTAGAAAGAGTGTGCTGGGGACATGCTTTCCTTGACCCACCTTTAATCAGGCTTCTCTCAGCTTGCCCCTGTTAGGCCGTTATCACCCAGTGTCAGTAAGAATCTTCTCAGGTCAGCTTAGCCAAGTTTCTCTTTAGTCCTAATGTTTCCTCTCATTAACTTCCATGTACGCACCCTTACCCTGCTCCTTGGCTGTAAGTTCTGACTTGACTATAATGGACTTAACAGTGAGCCCAGTTCTGTGCTGAGTTCTCTTTTCTTGTACTGCAATAATTTCTGAATGAAACCTTATTTTAACACTTTCCAGCCCAGCTCTAATTTGGTGACAGTGGAGAGTGCCTTCTGTTTTCTTTATGTCTCGTATAATCCAAGACTGAGCCTGGAAAGGGGGGGACAATTTAAAAATGTGAGCACAGACAAAACAGTCACCCATGTTGTCAGATTTCTTTAGTCAAAGGACCAAGAAAGTGGCAACCTATGGAGAACAGAAATGTAAGCTTTGCATCTTATGCAAAATTAACACAATGTTAATGATAGACTTAAATACAGAATTGAGAAATTTAAAGAAAAAACTTTAGGTATAGGTCTTACAAATAGTTTTCAGATATGATACTGAAAGCATAAACTATATCAGGAAAAATGGGTAAACTGGATTTCATCAAACTTAAAAATTTGCTCCACAAAATACCTAGTGAAGAGAAACAAATTACAGACTGGAAGAGAATATTTATAAGCTAAATACCAAAGGAAAGATTAAGATTTAGAATATCTACTTACCAAAAAAAAAAAAAAAAAAACTCTCAAACATCCAATGGTTAAAAAAAAATCAAGTAATTCAAATGGAAAATGGTAAGAAAGGACATGATAAGCCATTTCACTGAACAGGAGATGTAGATAGCAAATAAGCATTGGAACAAATATTCTACTACAGGAAACATTATTAGGAAGTCACAAATTAAAACTATCCCTGGCAGAGGGCTGGGGATATAGCTCAGTTGAATAAGCACTTGCCTGGCAAGTGCAAGGTCCTGAGTTCGATCCCCGGTACCACAAAAAAAAAAAAAAAAAAAAAAAACTATCCCTGGCAGAAAGGCTACATTAAAACACAGATGCTGTGGAGGATCCATAGCGTTGCTCGTGCAAATGAAAAGCTCAAGGCCATAGGAAGAAACAACATGGCGGCTTATTTAGAAACTTAATATGCAACTTTTGTGTAACCTAGCAACTGCACTATAGACATTACCCAGAGAAATAAAGACGGTTCACACAAAAACAGGAACATCGATGCTTCCACTGACCTAATTTATGATAGCTAAAAACTTGAAGCCATTTATTGCAATTGCATCTGCATAATGATCTCAAAAGAGAATCATTAGTTAAAATATGACATATAGAAATCAATGATGCTTTATTGCTTGGAGTACATGTAACTCAGTAAAATATTTCCTAAAATTATTATGAAGATGAGACTATTTTACTGAAGAAGCTTGAGCATATATTTGTTTCTAGATCAAGAATCATTGAGAAAAAAAATACAATAGAAAGGTCCCAGATTTAGTTTATATTGGAAAAGTATAACTGATTTGGATTTTATGGAAAGTATTATACATAAGGCATAATGGTATGTTCTCAGAGAAAAAGCATATATGAAAGAGATCGCTAACCTCGAAAAACTAACAATGCAGTTTATGAACTTTACAGTAGCTCTAAATTCCAGCATAAAATGAAATCCTTCCTTCATGATCCTAGTTGAGGTTTTGGTCAAATGATTTAAGTTTTTTGAACTTCACTTTAATCATCTGTAAAAGAAAGCTTATGGTTTCTATCAAGCAATGAATGAGATATTTTGTGTAAAGATATTGTAACTGGGTTAATATAATATGGAGTCTAAACCAATAGTAGTTTCAAAGTTATTTTCAAAATGTCTAGGCAAAAGCTGATCTTGCATGCTCTTGTGGATCATGTGACCCGGAACAAATTACACAGTCACAGAATATTGTAATCATCCATACAATGGCTCCAAAATCAACATGGCTGGTACTATATCTTTCCATGGACCATTAAGTTCCTTACATCCTAGTAGTTTCTATTAGAAAGATGATATAAATATAGTAGGTTAAAATACATAAGATAGATCAAGAGTCAAAAACAGTGACATACACTAATAAAATAGTTCCTCAGTATGGTAAAACACTTGCCCAGAATAAAAATAATCTAGTGTATCTTATTTGAAAACAACAGGAAATCCTTTGACCTGATTTGTAAAGTTTGAAACTCACGTTCTTGTTTTTTTATACCTTCCATAACTAGTTAGAACTTAAGTGCTATGAATCATACACCTCTAGTCCCTTTTTCCTTAGCTGTATCCTAGTTACTAAAATCCTAAGTAAATATATCCTTTACATATTTTTATGCAATAGTTTTTCAATGGAATTCTGATGACTTAATGGATGTCTGAATACCACTTGTACCCTGAGAACATGTATTTTCAGCTCATTTCTCCCTACTTTTGCCACCAGTCACATTGTGAAAGCACATATCAAGTCATGTACCATAACTACCTAATCAGAAGAATTTTGCAGGCGCTTTTCATTGACTCTAGAATGTACTTAGACCCCAGGCTGGGAATTTATAGCATTTATGATCTGACCCTCAAATTATGTTACTTATGTCAGTGCAACCTATGATTCTGTCAAAAACATTATTGACTACATTTACTGACATAGATCTTCATAATGGCAAGCATTTCTCCATCTCTTGCCCACTTATTAAAATTCTGATCATCTGCAAGGTTGTACTCAGTACGCTTGTTGCAGCCTCTTTTAATATCTGATTAGAACAAAAACTGTACTAACGCAGTTCATCAAATGTGTTTATTATATTATTTATTGCATTTTTAGTCAGATTATATTTAATTTTCATATGTGTCTAATTTGTACTATATAACTGGGTTTTTATAAACATATTATAGGCAGAAAAAATATAGGCATGATCTATGCTTAGTATAATAATTTTGAATCCTCCATGTGTTTCCTGGCATTAAGCATAACCAGACATTCAGGTTTAAACATTTAATAGATTTTCATAGCAAATCAATGAATGAATGTACACATACATATCACTATAAAAATGTACCTGAGTATAACATATCTAATAAATGCTAAATAAAAACTATTTCAGCAATATATCCTTGTGTGAAATGTTAACACTAAGGCAACAAACTGACCTGTGACTTTAAAATATTACTATAAAAATTTTAAAAGTCAAGTAGTCAAGTCATAGAACATGGAAAGAAAAACAAATAGTCAAATAACTGCAGAAGAAATACCAAAAAGCAAGGGCTTAGAGGGGATGATTTGTAATCTGAAAGAAGAAATGAGAAGCCACTGTGAAAGGGCAGGAAATAGAAAACTGTATTAAGTATATAAAAGTAAAGATAAAGTGAAATAGTTTTCTATGATGAGAAAAAACCAGCTAGGTGCTGTATGTTCTTCCTTTACACAAAAGACAAAATAGTAAATATAATCTGCACACTATGTAGAAAAAGAAAACTCTTCAGTATCAGTTGTGGGAAGTATACTGTGTTAGAAACAGAGAAATGAAATGAAAGATCTATGTAGAGAAATTTAACAAGTAAATAAATATATGGCTGTGCCTCACAGTCTAAACTATATGTATTGCGGAATACTGGTGGTCAGGAATTCAGATGTGATTCTAAAAGCCAATGATATTTTTATGTTTTATATGATAATTCACCACACCAGCAATACACTGCTACATAACAAGAGGCCTCTTATTCAAAGGCACTCTTTAAATTAAAAAAAAAAAACATTGAGTTACATTAGTTAGCTCTATTGTAACATCATAGTTAATAACTAGCCCTTTACTACAGCCCATAAAAACCTATACTCCAATTACTATGTTTAAAAACACTCTGCCCCAGTTCTGAAAATTCAGAAAGGAAGAGTCTCATCCAAGTATGATGGTTTTTCCTAGTGGAGAGTTTTTAATTTGAGGAAAAGCTGATATTTGAATAATCAAGAATGTGCCTTTATCTATAAAATTACTCTGAAAAAAATTTAAAAGGATATGTGAAATGCAAACAGCAATTATTACTCTTTAAAATAGCCCCTCTTTCCACTCCAGAAATTTTCGAGGAAATTGCTTTTTATCTCTAATCTGTTTTATGCTTAATCAAAATCTTTGTTGAAACATTTCAATGAATGTGACACACTAAGAAATTCTATGTAGGAAAATGAAATGCTGCTCACTCTGACTAACTTCTAATGCAAATAAATCTAAATGTCAAAACAATGCTGAAGTTACAAGTACAACTGCAGGCTGAGGAAAAGATTTAAAGTTCTTCCCAATCGACCATATATTTTATAGCTGCCATAGGAGATTTTGTTTCTGGATGAAAGCTGCATTGATAAAGAGGCTTAATTGTCTGTCAGTGTACCTTATGTTGAAGTTGCTTCATTTACTTCAAGTCTGAATCTCATTACCAGTTCAATTCTCCAGACTCCCCTCCATCTTAAGGCGGTGCTTCATTAGTGCAGCTGTGGTGGTGAAGGCGCAGGCAGCGCGCTCTCCCTGCCCTCTCATCTCCAGAGGAATCTAATAGACTATTGATTTGCTATCCTCAGAGAGATCAGGCACCACTCAGTCATGATACTAGCTGTCCATGAGCTTGAATTCCCCACTTTCACGCCCTGTCAACACGATCAAAGCCACCCAATCAACCAATGGGCGGCCTGGTAGCACCTACAATGGGAGATCTCTGTGCAAACCATGCCAAGAATTCCCTTCTTTGTTACTTTTTTCTCCAGTACAGTTTCTATTCCTATCATCATTTTTCTTAGTTAGCATTTGAATAAAGCTTTCATTTCCTAACAAGTACACTTGCAAAGAGGTGTTTGCCTTTGAAAGTCTCATTGTGTTATCTGCAGACAGGCCCTAATTTTACTGAAAACTAATGCTACGCCCTTTCCACATCTTTAATATTTTGAAAATAATCTGACACTATAAACAGAATTTGTCAAAGCAAATAGATCCTTCTAATTTTGGAAAAAAGATCTTTATTGATTTCAACTAGAGTTTTAAGAGATGATTTTTATATTAAATTTAAAGAGAAGGGGATGAACATCATTCTCACACATGCACACACGCACACATGTACACACACACACACACACACACACACACACACACACATAC
Source organism: Dinomys branickii (assembly GCA_004027595.1). Classification (NCBI taxonomy): domain Eukaryota; kingdom Metazoa; phylum Chordata; class Mammalia; order Rodentia; family Dinomyidae; genus Dinomys; species Dinomys branickii. The sequence goes on from PVLD010010567.1 coordinate 67,099, forward strand.
AGCACTTTAAACCTAGACAGGTGAGTAAAATCCTGAGTGTGGTTTCTTTCCATTGCATATCAACCTAAGAGAATGCACACTCAGCAACACCTTCATCCTCAGAAAGAATGACAACACAAATCTAATTCTTTTGGAGTTGAAATTCTTCTGAGAGTAGAAAGTCTAAACTCATGCAGGTAATTTTACAAAGATATTCACAGAACCATGAAACTATGGTGGTGGTGCCTTTGGGCTGGGGTGTATTTCTATCTCTTACTTACTCTTTGTTAAATTGCTCTTCAAATACCATTTGCTCTCTAGATAATTCTTGATCTCCCAAGAAGCAACAAGGGAGATTTCTTCTGTATTCCTTGCTCTTTCTCTAGCAGGGCTCTTACAATACACTGCCGGGTTTATATAAAAGCACTTTCTCCCCTTGAGGATAGATGAGGCACCTTCATTCATTTGGAGTCAGTCAATCATTCTTCTAGTCACATACCCATTTGAAAACCCTTTATTACAAATCTATACATACCAACTACTGAGCTAAGGCCCAAGGAAAAACAGATAAAAGACTAACACAAGTCTTAGTCTTTAAGTGAGCAGGCCAACTAAAGAGGTAACATATGGTTACAGCATTTTGTTTTAAGAAATAAAGCTGTAATTTATTGAGAACTAATAAAAAATTAATTGGGGCATCATTAGCCTGAGATGGTTTCAGCATTTTGTGTTCTGATGTAAGGGAAACAAACTACAAATGTAAATGTTGAAGTAAGACTGAACCAATCAGAAACCACCATCTAATTTCTAACGATGGACTTTACTAATCAGAAATCACCCACTAATCTCTAATGAGGGACTTAAAGTTTACCATTCTACATTAACAAAACAAATATTTTATCTTACTTTTCAAAAGAACTTGTATAAGGTTTTCTCTCCTGCCCCTTGGGTGGAGCTCAAATTACTTGTAGTTTGGTTTTGGACACCGACCATACAGAGATAAGTTGCTGGCCACGGGGAACTCTGGCTATGTTGAAAAAACTCATGTTCATAGTGCACTGAAGTCAAGATAACACCACAGCTGAGGCGACCAAAGACATGGGCTATAGGCCTCCCGCTATTTCAGAGCAATAAGCTGCCAACCTTAGAGCGCAAACAGTTCTCTTAATTGGCAGAATGCATTGCCTTTGTTCTAATTTCTTGGGCTTTGGGTTCTTGTACCCTCGTCTTCCTGCAGAATAAATATGGGCTGTCCAGAGAAGGTCTTTGTCTTCACTCCCAGACAGTCTTTACTCCTGCAAGAGAGTTCTGACAGCCCTGGAGTCCCCAAATCACACTACTGTCTCTTTTATTTACTCTGTTTGCCTTCTGCTCATTTAGGGGTTGGGGCTGGGCCAAGACCCAGGTAGTTCTGCCCTGCCTTATTAACAAATCAGTGCCTGCTCAAGGAATCATTGAAATTTTAAGATGCCTTACTTTTTCTTCTTTGTTATTTTTATTTTTTAATTAAAAACTTTTTCAGCACTACAGATTGAACCCAAGGGCCTCACATCCCTGTTTTGATATATATTTTTTATTTTGACACAAGGTCTTACTCAGTTGCCCAGGCTGACCATGAAATGACAATCTTCCTGCTTTACCCTCTTGAGTAGCCAGAGTTACACATGTGCACCCCCATGTTTAGCTTTTAACAGCAATGGCAATCTGCAAGGCACAAGGCCATACACTCAACAAGTGTTCCATTTGAAATCACAAACCATCAGAAGTTAGGTATCACTGTTCTCTTTTGATTCTTTCTGAGAAGTTGAGGCCAAAAAATGTAGTAAGGACTTTAGTTTGTATTACACAGTCAATAGAAGGCAAAAGCCACACTCTCAGCCTCTTGCTTGCTGCACAGAGAAATACAGAGCCTCTAGCAATATGATGGTCATGTAATGCATGCCCTAGTAAGGTCAGGATGTTACAGGAGAGGGAAAAGTACTGAACAAATATGTCTTAGTTACTTTCGTCCTTGCTGACACCCGCAACTCTAAGGAGGAAAGGTTTATTTTAGGCTAGGGTGTGTAGGGTCCATAGTAGGATTTACTGCCTAGTAGGTATATAGTAGGTGGACTTCAAGCCAGGACAGTGTGACAGAGCCCCACCTTTGATCACATGAGTCTGCAAGGGGACGTGTAGATATATACTATAAAAAACGCTAAGAAAGTAGATATAAATTTCAATTCTCCCTGGTAAACCAGGAACTATGGTCTGTCTATCTAGAATGGACAAATTCTTTACCCTTTATAGAGATTTTAATGTGCAGTAGGCAGTAAGTGACTTTTTAACTGAAATTGAGTGACTTTGGAGACAGAAGCCAAGTGGCTTTTTAGACACAAGCCACGTCCTATGTAAAGGCCTGATGGTAAGGAAGAAACAGCCCATCGGGGAGCCCCTGCCGGAACTCATTGTGGCTGGAAATATGTGAAATGGGGAGAAAAAGCAACCGGGTTGTAAAACACATAGGCAAAGCCAGGTCACATGGAGGCTGGGGGCTCCTCTGAGGAGGCAGGTGTAACTGTTCAAAATTTATGGCAGGAAGGAGGGATGGAAAAAAAATGAAAGGAGAAAGGAAGGAATAAAGAAGGATGGGAGGGAGGAAGGAAGGAAGGAAGGGAAGAAGGAAGGGTAAGAATGGAGAGAGAAGGCTTAATCTCAGAAGTAAAAAGTTCAACAAGTTTGTTAGCACAAAATGACAAATTTGTCAGAAAACTCTTGCAGTACTTTAACCCAAAAGGGACAAGAATAGCCTTGTGCCTCAGAAAGATCATTCCGGCAATGAAGCAGACTTCAGTAAAAGTATATTGAATTCAATCAATGGAAATAATTATACTCATCATGGACATTATAGAAAAACTGAAAATAAAATATAATTATCATTCAAATTTGGTGAACTATGCAAAATCTGATGCCATATGAAAAGATTGCTTAGTTGTCTAGTCTTTGGCATGCCAGGATGGAAGCAATAATATCAGGAGGTTGCACTGTGGGATTTTAACTCAAAA
>PVLD010010568.1:0-70122 GCA_004027595.1 Dinomys branickii
CCCGGGCTATCGGAAGCCCCGAGCCGCACGTCCACCCCGGGCTATCGGAAGCCCCGAGCCGCACGTCCACCCCGGGCTATCGGAAGCCCCGAGCCGCACGTCCACCCCGGGCTATCGGAAGCCCCGAGCCGCACGTCCACCCCGGGCTATCGGAAGCTCCGAGCCGCACGTCCACCCCGGGCTATCGGAAGCTCCGAGCGGACCCGCCCCGTCCTCCAGGACTGCACTCACTCACCTTCTTTCTTCCATCTCCTTTGCCCAAAAAAATGATCAGAAATTCCACCCCTGAGATGTAGATCTTTTAGCTTGGCAACGATTAAAACGCAACTATAACTAAGAATGATAAGATTGCGTGAATAAGAAAATAAAAATAAAGGCCGAACCTGCTATTAATAGGAGTTCTGGACTTTTTCCCCTGAGAACTGACCTAGATTTTGAGGCACAAGCTCTAGGTTCAATAAGACCAAGGAGGTTAAGAAGAGGAAAATTCTAGAGGACATAGATTTGCAGAAAGGGTAGATTGAGAGTTTCATGAGAAAGGTGACCGGTTATTCAAGTTTTCAGAAGACTTGATCTAAAACACCATTTCTGTTCTATCTGTGGCTTGGATGGAGCATCTATAAGACTCCATTTGTGATGGGGAAGGGAAGGGATGGCAGCCTTGCAAACACTGGGCTCTGCTAAGCCCAGCATCTTTCCATCCAATTTCTCCCCCTTGTTCACTGTAAGAACAAAAAGCCCTGCTGTGTTTCTCTCTTGGGAGGGTTCATGGCAGGAATATGTTGAACATAAGAAACAAAATGGAGAAGCCCTGTAGCACCACCTTCTTGAAGTCTCTTTCCAGCTTCGCTGGGGTCTCATAACGCCCTCGGAGGGTGTGACCCCAAAGTCCCAGAGAACTCCTACTTTGTCCCACCTTTGAAAGTGTCCGTTACCAGAGCGGGGGTGGAGCCTTTACCACGTGGCCTTTGCAGCACACTCCAGATCCAAACTCTAGCAAAGCTAGATGTTTTTTTCAAAGCAGTATTTCTCTAAACAATTAAATAAATGGCTCTGTGTGTATATCCATTCAGTGAATGACCTCTCTGATCCAACTGCTCATTAAAAAATACATGACAACAAATGTGTCTTAGCTTGGGCTGCTGAAATGAAATACCATGGCCTAAACAATTCTTAAGGCTGGGAAGTCTGAGGTCAATGTGCTGGCAGATTTGGGTTTTGATGAGGGTTTTCTTCTTGGCTTATAAATTTTCAACTTTTTATTGTATCCTCTAATGACAGAGAGAGGACTTGATTTTTTTCTGCTTAGAAGGACACTAATCCTCCTATGAAGGCTCCATAATCACGGCCCCATCTAAATCAAATTATTTCCCGAAGTACCCATCTCTTAATACCATTATACTAGGGATTAGAGTTTCAACATAGGAATGGGGGAGGGAGCACAAGCATTCAGTCCTTAAACAAGCACAAGTCTTAGATCCTCCTGACCATATTATTTGTGATTTCCTGATAAACCTGTCTCATTTCACTTTGCTATGATGAATAGGATTTCTTTGTTTCTCAAGTGTTAAATTCTCCTTTTTTGTTCTATTCTCAGTACTCAGTGAGTAATTTGAATCTCTACAGATTTATGTTGAGCTGCAGATTTGGTTCTAACTACATTTCCCTAGCCCTCCACATTTCTCCATTTTAAAAACCTCTCCTCACTTTGTACTTCTTTTTCCAGTTAGTCTTACGCCAAACCTGTCTTTCATACCGAACAATTGTCACTTTTGATCAGTACTGTGTTTAACACAGCGTTACAGAATCTTTGAAGCTTAATGACAGCATTTAAAAGCTTACTCCTCAAAAATCTTAAATTCAACATGCTTTCTTTATACAAAGGAGGAGGCTTAGATCCAGAGAAGTATAACAATTTTTTCATGGTCAGATAGCAGAACTGGAGTTCAGTTTGCTTGTTTCCTGGGCATTGGCTAATCATTTTTACAGTGTTTTGTTTCCTCAAACCTATTTTTTTCCTCTTCCAAATTTGGCTCACACTTCCATTAGGAAGCATTGAATTAAGTCTGAGGCTTAGGTGCAATTCTGCCTGAGTAGATGAAGTTGGACCACATCAGTGATGAAATTAGCACTTGTGTGTGCCTTAGGCTTAAAATAAGTCAAGGCTAATGGAAAATCATCCAGTGGACCTAAAAGCAATTTAGTATTCCTTTCTTTTTTTCCTTTGGTTTGGAAGAAATCTCTGAGGAGTTCTAAGTGGATCTAAAACAGGCAGGTGCTTACATTCTCTGAAACTACATTTAAAATATCAAACATGGCTGATAAAATGCAACCACTCATGTTCTTGTGAGCTTGGCATACAGGGCAATACACCATACACACATTCCTATTTGAGTACCTAAGTGTGTGTGAGTGTGTAAGTTATGAATGACCATGTTGAATAAACACATCTCCAACCTTGTGGGGCACAACAGAAAGAAAAATAGCTAAATTCAGCTGTGTGGACCAATTATGGTACAAAGGGATAAACTATCTTGACTACACATAGGTTTCGGGCTTTATAGTCCATTGTAGTTTCTAGGGTTATTTTCAGTGTTGAGGCTCAAACCCAGAGCCTCACATGTGGAAGCCCAGGGCTCTACCATTGAGCCCCATCCCCACCCACCTTTTGTCCCTTTTACTTTGCACCTACATTATTGGCACCACAGTTTTGAATTCAGCTGTACAATAGCTACAAATTTGTGCTAATGGGGTTAAGCACTTTGGAGGAGGGGTTGAAAAAAAAGTTGTGTTTCAAAATTAAATGCACAGACATGTTTAATACAGCGATTGTTTAGAACTTGATAGGTTAGTGACTATCGCAGAATGCTTGTGGACATAGATAAACCTCCAGAGACAGGAGCTGAATATCAAAGTTATTCAATTTATGATTTCACTTTTCTTTCATGTATTACTGTCCTCATTTTCTCCCGGGTTCCTCTTGTTTGCTGCACTCCAGGTAGATGGGTGTTTTTTATGCATCATGTGCTACCCCCTTATCTGTGAGGCTAACCCCAAAGAAGGGTGTGTGGTTTATATTCTCACACTCTTTTGGTGTCTTCCCAAGCATCACATTCTAGAGAAGCGTTTGTTGACCAGATTGTGTAAGACACACGCCAGTCTGAGTTCCTTCTCTCTGCTTTGTGTGTGTGTGTGTGTGTGTTTCTCATAGCAATGATCGCTACCATTTTTAACACACTGGCGTGTTCATTTCTTTGTGTCTGCCTTTTCAGTAACTGTAAGTTTCACAAGAATGGGGACTTCGATTTGCTTCCTGCATATCTCCAGGACCCAGAGTTGTGTCTACAGCCACTAGGTGCTGCATAAGTGATTAAGTGAATGAATGATTTTTTTCGCGCATACTGTCCTTTCCACTTTCCCGAGCACTTGCCACACGCTGGGATACGTAGCGGGGGAGAAACCCTAGTTAGAAGCCGGGATAGCTATTCTTCTTCTAAAACTTCTTTTTTCTTCCAAAGAAGTTGAATCTGAAGAATTTTGTAACTTTGGATTCAATTTTTTACTATCAAATTAAAGCTAAAAATGCTGCCAGGAAGGAGGGAAAGCCAGATTGGAGGGGGAGGAGGCGAGAGGTAGAAGAAGGGGAAGCAGCGAGATGGGGGAGGAGATGGCTGAAAGATCCAGGAAACCTGAGGAGAGGCAACAAAAACCAATTAAAGTTAATGAACTACAGCGAAGCTTTTTATTTTAGTTTCCCCCCGCCCCCCCCCCTCACAGTACACCAGCCTCAACTTGGAATTATTTTTCTTGGAGAGACACTTTCAAAAAGTAGATTATTTCCTCCCTACCCCCACGCTCAGGAAAAAAAAAATAATGTAACACTTTCTTCAACAAAAGCATGAGGGTGTGTTTTGTGCAGCTATCTCGTGGATTTGTCACTTGGCCTTCAGCCTTGGTCCCACCACCCACTGAAATCTGGCAAGATCCCAGAATGTCACCAATCCCGTTCTCCTCCGTCTTCACACAAGCTGAGAGTCGGCCCCACCGAGTAGCTATCTGGAGGCAGGAGGCGGAGGTCCAATTGTAGTATCTAATATTAGAAAAAGAGACGCCTCCAATGGTTTTTGGCAGACTGAGCCTAGAAAGAGTGGCTCTGGCTCTCCCACTCAAACGTCTTAAATAGTTTATATATCTGTTTGATTAATTTGGCTGGAAACATGGTTGCAGTTAATGTATTAGGTATAAAAGTTTGGGGGAAGATTCTTCTCCCCATCATGCCTATATTCTAGAATCACTGATCCCAGCAAGCCAGCCGTGCTCACATGGCACATGCTTATGACAATGGGACACTGTCTTATACTTACTGAGGTCTTTTTTATTGCCTAGCAAACTCCCACAAATTTGAATATGAATGAAATGTACTTCACTAACATGTTCTAGTCATTCAACATTTTGGCGAAGCATCGCGTTCGAATTTATGATTCTGTTCTAAAATGCAAAAAGTGACACAAACGGATCTAAATTACTTCAAAAGACATTTAAAATTGGAGCTTCTGACACTCAAGTTTCTCATTTAAAATATATCTTCAGTACTCTGCTTCACCACAATCTCTTCCTCAACGTCTCCATCTCCAACTTGAAATTATAGGATTTTCCTTGCATTTTACACCATTCATTTCTTTTTAAATTTCAAATTATGTATAATAGTTTCCCCCTCTCATGGAATGTAAGAACTAGTGACGGCCTTCCTGAGTATTTGGCTAAACAATAAATTCTTCCCTCACCTCCAGACTTTCTTCTCTATATGGATAGAAGCTCTAAAATCCTGAGTGCTCTTCGGTGTTTGAGGCAGCCTGATCTTGGTGCAAAACTCTTGTGATTACAAAAACGGCTAGAAGCCTATACTGTAACTTCCACTCATTGATCTTGGCTGATTTGTTGATTTATTCAGTTACTCATTTATTCATGTAGACACATGCTCAAGAATCCTTTGTTAAAATCCTGTCCTGGAGAGACTCTATATTTACATGAGGCTCTAGATTCTAGGCTAGCACCTCACAGAATTAGTTCACTCCAGTATACACTACCTTCCTTCTAAAAGTTGCAAAGAGAGAACAACATTTGCAAATAAAAATATCTTCACTTCTACTTGTCCTGAAACAACGTAATTTTAAACTTGATTCTGTTTCTGATCACTTTCTTCCGGAAAAGCCTTTTATGCTCACATCGTCTTAAAATGTATATCCAAACATGAGTGGGTCTTTTCACATTTAAAGAATAGTGAAACTATCGCCACCCACATTTGAACACATGCTTTTTCTTAATATAAAAATCTTAAAATAAAAATGAGCTTTTTTCTTTTATATATTTCAGTGTTGGTCATTATTTATCTTACCTGAAAACTCTGGATTTTGCAATCAAGATGAAGTACAGAAATTGTCTCTTGTGCATCTTGTGTCTGTATTTGTGTGTGTGTATGTGTGTGTGTGTGTGTGTGTGTGCACATGTGTGCATGCATGTGTGTGTGCTCATAGGAGAGATACAGAGATTAACTCAGATTTCAAATTTGCTTTTTGTACTTTCCATGTGCTTATATATAATGTAAACAAGGTGAAAAGTTCACTTATCAAAGAGAAATTGTACGAAGAAACAATTCACAAAAAGTGGTTGGAAATGTGTCATAAACATATAAAAATTCACTCCTCAATTTTCATTAAAAATGCAAACAGAGACCTCAAAAAAACCGTAACTTTTTTACCCACCAAATTGCCAGATGTTGGCTAGTTTGTTTCAATTCTTAACTCAGAATCCATGGCAGACACTAGCTGTATTTTTATTACATATTTGGATACAAATAGTTACAATACTGGCACAAGTCAGTTGGACAATATGATGGAAGAGTTGACCAATAACATTCCCTGGATCACATTTCCAGGAACTAAATAAAAAATGGGATTAATTATATATGCACAAAACTGTTTAGGATTATTTACGATGATACAATTTGAAAGTAGTTGGACATTTAACAATAGGAAAATGGCTAAATATACCATGAATACAACCAATGAAACATTAAACGGTTATTTCCTACCATTTTAAAAATTTTTAATGAAATGACAGTAATCTTAGGAGAATAGAACAAAGTATTAAATTACACTTGAGTTGCAATTTTCAGGAGTTCAAGTGTTTCTACCTTTTTCACTTTGAGCCCACCGTCCTGAGTGCCTTGGATCTTGCTAGCCCCTCCCTGACAAATGGCAGTGTATCAAATGAAGTAGTGAATGGATAAATATCAGCAATGTCCATCTGTGTGTATTGGTCATGCACCTTATTTGAATATTTTCTGTAGTATTCAAATTTCCTATGTTGTAAAATAGGTTAGGTAAAGTTTATGGAGCAAGTAGCTTTATCCTTTCCAGTCAGTAATTACAACATGTAGAGTACTGGCATTTGTGCTTGTGCAATTTTGAGCCCATTTTTAATAAATTTGGTCTATTTACCTTTTAATCATACACTTTCCAAATGGAGTGGAATTCCTCAGTGTCCGAGGCCAAAACCACCCATTTGAACTTTGGAGCAATTATCTAAACAATTTCAATTCACTTCATGTCATCTGCATTAGAAAGCAGGGATCAGTCCTTGTCCTTGTATCTTGTTTATGATGATTTGTAATAAAATATTTCAAAAGGCTTCTCCATAGCAAAACATGACCTGTGAGTGGATTTCATACTGACTGGCCTGTCTACTAAGATTCTCAGAAAACAAAATACAGTTAATTTGGTTTGAGGTGAGTGATCCTTGCAACAATTTTCTCTTCTTAAATATTCATGGATCGGCATATGTGAAGGTTTTAATAAGTTCAAGAATTTTGTTTTTATAACATCAAACTTAAGGTTTTTCTTCTTTCCAGGATCTACATTTCTGAAGATAAGTAAAACATCTGGCCATTTAATGATCACCTAGGTGACTTTCCTTGGTTACGTGGTCTCTCTGAACTCACTGAGGATGGAATTACTTTCATCTCTGTAATTTTGGAGTAGATTTCTTTCTCAGATAACCTCAGCCACACCCTTCAGTTATTTGGGGTCTTGTTATTTTGGTTTAAAAGTTCAAGTAGCAAGATATTTTTTACTATCAGCATTCATTGTTGAATTCAATGTGTGTGAGGTTTTTTTTTTTTTTTTTTTGCATTTCCTAGTAGGTTCCCGGTCTGTGGATTATGAATATAATCCCCAGAGGGGAGAAGGACACTTTTGTCCTTGCCTCCCTATGAAAACTGACAATCACACTACAATCTCCTGAGATTATTAATTAACACCCCAGCTCAATTTGCTATGCCCCCTTCTACATTGTGCACCTTCTTGGAATGTTATTTTTTTAATATTATTTTGTACAATTAATTAAACTTGCTCTAGAGTCTCCCAATAGTACCCCTACTCCCAAGTTCCTTCTTAAATGGTTTGGGAGTAAGTACAGGTACACTGACTCTTTACATCTAACAGCCTCTGTGTGTACTTCTTTCAGATAAAGTTCTTTTACACAATAAGAGTTTAATTATGTAAGTCAAGAAATTTGCTTTGATACATTACACTATATCACAGTAAAATATATGGTATGTAACAGTAGACAATAAAATTTGTTCATTTATTCTCATGATGTCCTATATAGCAAAATAATTTTGTTTTTTGGTCTAAGATCACAGCTGCATTTAGTTGTCATGTGTCTTTTTTCCTCTTTATCCTGAAACAGTTCTTCAGTCTGGCTCTCATGACCTTGACATTTCTGAAGAGTACAGACCAGTTATTTTGGAGCATGGCCCTCAGTTTTTCATTTGTCTGATATTTCTTCATGATTAGACTCAGGTGATGCATTTTTAGCAGGACTACCACAGCAGTGATCAGGTGTCCTTCTCTGCAGACCCAAGATGTCTATTTGTGCCGTTATTGGTGCATTAACTGATCATTTGGTTAAGGTTGTGTCTGCCAGGTTTCTCCAATAAAGTTACTATTCCCCCTTCATAATTGATAAGTATCTTGTGGGGAGATATTTGAGGCCTTGTAAATATCCTGTCTCATCAAATATCCTCCCTCTAGTTTTAGTATCCACTGATGATTTCTGTCTGAATCAAATATTACAATAATTATTTCTGCATTGTGAATTTATAATATCTTCTTATTTTGGTTGATGTTTTTCTAGAAGGTTGAATGTTTCTTTAATCCTTTAAATTACCTTTTTACTCTAGAATGACCTTATTCATTCTTATATTTATCTGTTAAAATTATGGTTATTACTATCTATGTTGGCATATTATATTTTGCGGGTTTATAGCCGATGGGAAATGCCTTCACTTTTTTAGTATTTTTATATATGTTAACTAGAGTTTGGGGTTAAGAGTGCAAATTCTTTTTTTCGGGACTTAAAGCTCAGTGTGTCCTTTAGGTGAGGGTATGAGTGCTAGGTGTGGGCATTGCTACTATAGCATCACTTGGCTTTTTCAGAAAATATACATATGCATACACACACAGATACATTTACTTTATTATCTCTCTGCCTGTCTAGCGATCAATTAGTCAATCAATCATCTGGTTAGACTTCCATCCATCCATCCATGCAACCATCCATCCATCCATCTATCCATGAATTAACATGGGTACTTCTAGTAGAAACTGAGAAATGGAAAATTCTTTCAGTCTCTCTGCATAGATGTAAGTCTCTGTGAAGAACTTCGCTCTCTTAACAAGGTGTCTAAGATACCAGTGAAATCATGGAGAGAAGAGCGAAGCAAAGAAGTAGTAGTGTGTGGAAGGCAAAAACGTAGAATTGGAATTTCCAGCCTATTTTTCTAATTTCTCTCAACATATCTCTCCTATCTTTCCATTTGGCGTTTCAAAGTCTCTGTGCACCTGTATTGCAAAGATTGCCTCCAGATGGTGAGATTCTCTCTCCATGGAGGTTCTTGACTACTGAGACCCCAGGCAAGTCTTTGAGCATTGTGTACCCTGGAAGGCAGCAGCAGTGCGTGAAGGGTGAGTCAGTGCAAACAGTCCAGTCGTATACAAGTAAGAGGGATCCATGCCCATACATAATTTAAAACAATAATGAAACCAAACCAAGTCAATTGCATTCATATTTTATCTGTGCCTCAGCCATTTTAAGCCTGTTTAGTGACAAAATAGTCTTCCTGGCTGGAATGAGATGCCCCTATCTTGTCTGGTTGGCATAGTGCTCCAGTGAGCTGGTCAGGCAACCAATGTCTCCTCAAAGCAGAGTTAGGCTGTGCCGCTGCCGCTGTGTTCTATGTGTGTTCAAAATAATGTCTTATATTTATTTAAACTTCCTGGTGGAGTATTCTTTTGTGGCTATAATCTCTTATTATCAGATTTGATGCAGTGAATAAATTGCTGCAATTACTTTTTTCTCACATGAGAATGATGAATAGACCCTTTAAAAAGAAAAAGGACATTGTCATAGTTCCTCTGGTTGTACATCCTTGAATGCTAATTGGAGAAGAAATAACGCAAAAAGTCCACTCTCAAGTGCCTATTCAGCTCTGGATGATCACTTCAAAGATGTTTATAACACGTAAAGTGTCCTTTAAAAAACTAATAGTATCCAAATGACAGATAATGTTCAAAGCTCTTTCTATGGGCTACTTTAATCTGCAATAATACCTCCTCAGATCTTTGTTTGAGAGATCCTGGGGTAAAATTTTTAATTGTCCTCTTGTGTCAGTCAAAGAAACATCTCACACCTTTTTTTTTTTTCCAGAAATGCTATTGGACCTGAGAACATCTGCAGGAGACTGAAATGTGTTTTCTCCAGCATTTTGCTCTGATCTTTCTATAGATATTGGACACTATCACAGATTCTGCAGTATATTAGTTTTACTGAATAAACACTCTTTATGCCTATGTCTCGAATAGTGTCAATCTGAATTGAAAATGTGTCAGCTGTCTTAAGATCCTTAAATTTGTCTCGAAAAATAAGAGTTCCTAAACAGAGAATGGGTCATCAGAGAAGCAACTGTAGAACAAGGGACTCTGATTCCTGAAGTTTATGAGATACACTTAACTAACTGTCAGAAGCAGGTCCACGTATGTCTTCCCTATTACTTTAGAAAAGGACTGCATGAAGAAGGTCTAGATCTTTGAATCTGTCTGCCATAGAGGAAACAAAGTTTTTGTAAGAGAAACCATTGTAAACTTTAAGCTGTAAATAATAGAATTAATATTTGAAAGTGATTGTCAAATTTTATAAATGTAAGCTTTTTCTTTTTTATAATTTTATGCTTTTTTATATATTTTTAAAAACAGAATTCTCTGAAACCGTCTGGGTCTAACTGGTTTTTTTTAAACCAGAGCAAACTTGAATGATTTTTCTACTTACTGGTGAAAACTTTTTAACTAGGATTTTCCTAGATTTAGAATTTATTTAATTTGATTTTGGTTAGAGATAGAGCTTAATGTTAATATCTACTTATTATGAAGATATAGAGTATATAAACTCTTTGGAAGATTTTTACCATATTTGAATGGTACTTAATTAAATTTTTTTCATCCTTAAAGATTTATTTTTATTATAAAAAGAAGAAAAAAATAAAACAGAATTTCAAAATAAGACCGCAGGAGAGCAACAATAATTAACGCATTGCCTATTATCTTCAGCATAGTTACTCTGGGTACAAGATATAAACATGAGATAAAATTTTAAACTCCTTTACAATGCAGAATGTGAACAGGCATCCTTAAATTCACATTAAAATAAGCCTGTATTTTATGAAAATATCAATTGTTTTAGACTCTCTGAATGCTGAACAGTTTTTATTTAGCTGCAGCAGATATGTTTTGCTGCTTTAAGATTGGATTTGAATGCGATCCCCCCCCATTCACTGGTCTGTCAGGGTGAATGACTTCATCTCTCTTAAACTCCACTTAATCTTGGAAATGAAAGTGCTACAAAGTCAAAGCACCTCCTCAGCCCAACTAATGATATCAGAGAATGTTCAAGAAAGACGAGTGCGTATGAAAGCTCTGCGGTTTGCAAAGCAATATAAATTGTAGGCCTATTTTTGTTCCTCTTACACAAAGCCTTCTCGGGAATTCTATATACTGGACTTCAAGCCCTCTTCAAAATGATTATGAAGAACATTCTGAAACTTGAGTGTGCATCAGAATCACCAAGTGGACTTATTAGAACAGTCTGCTGGACCCACCCTGCTTTGGCGGATCTGGCTGGGTCTGAGAATTTGCATGTCTAACGAGTTCCCAGGGATGCGGCAACTGTTGGTCCAGGAAACCTCTTTTAAGAATCATTGATGAAAAATACAGGGATATGTTCACATAGTTAACATGGACCTTACAAAAAATAGCATTAGAATATTGAAAATAAACTCTATTTACATTAGTAAGTACCTTCATTATGCTTTTCTCCTTGGGTTTTGTCTTTATTTCCAGTAAAATAATAGCTTCATTGAATCAGACAGAGGAGTATTAATATTTGATGAGAATATGAAGCATATTTTAATGCCATAGCTTCCTAGCTCTGATTGTGACAGCGTTCTCAGCTGAGTAATTTCCATGGCTGAGGAAGTGTCCCAGGTGCTTCCACCTGCACACGGAGAGACGACAAATATGCATTATACTTTGTGTTTATGAGTTTTTAATAAAAGGAAGTTATTCCCAAACTCCAGATTCTCTCTAAATAGGCGATTTAAATTAGAGGGGAGGAGAACGGCAGAGGTCTGTCCCTGAAAGACTGTCTACTACCCAGGTACAAGGAGCACATCTGGGCTGAATTGTTTTCAGAGTCTCTTGCCTTTCCACACCTCAGACAGGCCATATACATATTAATAAACCTCTTGATAAATCATGGAAAGTCACTTTGAAAATAAATTTACCACCAGCATAGAAATTAGTCATAAACAAAAGTTTCGATCACCAAAGAAATTGATTTTTCCTGAAACTATGCTAGATGGTCTGAGAGAACACAGAGGTATAGTTAGATTGTGTAAGGTTCATTTACTTGAAATTAAATCTATCTTGCGTAGTTCCCCCCAAATCACCTGAAATGTACTGAAAGCAAAATGACTTGGATACTAACTGTTGATTGAAGTTTTCTATTTCAAAACCAGATTCTAAGATCAAGGCTTTAGGAAGTTGGCTAAACACCATGATTTCTTTTACTTTTTTTTTTTTTTCATTTTTGTATGTATTGTTTTACCAGGGACAGATTCCGTCTTAAATTAGATTAGTTCTCTTTATACAGTGTCTTCAGGAAGTAAAGTTGGACCAAATGGCAAGAAATATCATCCAGAGAGTTTATGCATGTTGGAATGCATGGCTAAAAGGAAAATATATTTTGGCTATTTTTATGGGTCTGTAGGAAAATATACCTTCTGGTACTCCACCCTTAGTATGAATCATCAGAGAGAGCTGAAGGAAGCAATGTCTGAGATACTGCAAATGTTCATAGTGGTGAGCTCTCCAAGGAGGAGTGTTAAGGTTGCCTGGCTCTTCCAGAGCACACGGACACTTCGTGGAGACATTACATTAATCATCTGAAACAAAGAAAGCAACAAAATCCCCATATCTTAAAAATAAAACTTGATAAATTTTAAGCGACTTTGACCGCATTTCAGAATTTTTATTTCTTAGCCAAATGGCCCCAGTAATTTGGTACACACAGATTTGTTTTTAAGAAATTGCAAAAAAAAAAAAAAAAAAAAAAAAGAGAAAAGAAATCGCAGACGGCAAAGGCGAGAAACAAACATCAAATAAATATGAACAACTATCCTGACTTCACGCATATGAGGAGTCACCCCATGAACAAATATTACAATCTGAATTGCAAAATGATAAAATCCATCCTCAAGGAAGATCTTACCAACACACAATTTATTAATCGCCAACCTTGCTGTCATAGAGGCAAACCAATAACACCCTTAAATCTCTCCTGCTAATAAAACTGCCCCTTCATTTAAAGGTCTCAATGCGAAGGAAGTCCTCAACTGAAAGTCAAGAAATACAGTGAAAATCCACAAAAGTGAACCCTATTAGGATGCCAAACAGAATTACACAAGAGATACAAACCAGAGAATCCCGGCAGAGTGACAGGGGGGGGGATGGAGCCTGTGGCTCAGGTTAGGAGGCAAAAATTGAAACAAAAATACGGATATCGCTTGCTGTGCAATAGTGAATAAAGAAGTTACGTAGCGGCTGTGGAAGGCTGTTTGTACTGTTCGCATTTACATATTGAGTCCAAGATGCCTAACCTGCTCCTGAATAATTTGCAAAATCGGGTGTTAAGTAGAACCTGTGACCTAACTGTCACAGTGGCAGGATCTACCAGACATCATTCTTTCCTGGCAGATCTCTGTTTAAATGAAAACATCTGACACAAAGCTGAGTTTATATTCTATCACTTGAGTTATTTTCACAGCTCTCTAAACCTTTTGAAATCTCTTTAGGTACTAACCTGGTGCCTAAATATAGTTCCCTTCCCCACAAAGAGATGGTTTCTTTCTATATGTGTGATTAGATATTATATCTTCTGCTATATCATTTAAAATATAGAAGCTTGACCATATGTGTGCTAGTCCTGTTCTTGGAGTGTCTTTCTTTTCCAAGCAATTTCTTTTTTAGTTCGGATTAAATGTACTATTGCCTCATTGTTGAACCAAATGATTCAGAAAGGCAACTTTCTTGCTTAGTACAGAAACTCCCCAAAGTAATAATGATGACTACCAACTTTTTCTACTTACATATTTTCAAGGCAATTCCTTAGGAGAATCACATCCACACAGCACTGTACTCATGAAAGCATAACCGCATTTATTGAGAGCCTTAAGAGCAATTACTTGGATGGTAAAATTTTGGTTTAACTTCTTCATGGTTATTTATAATAGATCCATACAAAAAACAAAATTCAAAAGGTGGTATTTAAATCCTTGTACTGTCGGTAGCCTCCAGTTGTGCTACATGTGCCATTAATACTCTGAACACCTAGTACATCAGATGTAAATGGGCTTCATTATGCCTCTTCTGAACTCATGGTATAATTTCCTTTTTGGTCTATTTTTCTGCCTGCACTAAATTGAGTTGATATATACACCTCTGTTCTTCCTCACGTCTAAGTTAAATTCCCTAATTGCAAAACTTAAAATCAGGCCTGTCCTACTTTTTTCATTTTAAATGTCAGATTTTTAGGAAGACATTGGTTCATGGGGCTGCTAGCAATCACTCAGTGAGTGAATGCACGTCTCCTCCTGTTTGTGTTCTGTCCGTTTCATACAGCATATTAGGTTTCTCTCTGTCTTTGAAGCTTCTTACCCCTAGATGGGGGCTGAGCAACCATCCACATTTGGTTCACCTTCTCTCTGTGGCACTTGAGAGGGGTCATAAGCAGCAGTTAGAGTGCGAGCCCTCAATTGAAGTCAGAAAGGATTAGGTGTGAGCCACTGACTCCTCTTCTGGCACTAATTTTCAGAGGGTGGGGCTCATCTTGGGAGATTTTCTCAGATCCTGCCAATCACTGTCAGGAGCTTTTAAATAGAAACACTTTTCAACACTTCAGAAGCTCCTGAAAAAGTCTTGTACGTTTTCCTTTGTTGTCTCTTTACGTTTCTCACCGATAATGACTACTGCCACATGGAGTGGTTCAGTGAAGAGAAGAATCTATCGGAGGTTTACAAAGTCTCCTGCCCGTCGACATTTTTTTTTTCTTCTTCTCATTTTGTGACTGAACTGGGACAGAAAATACAAGACAGAGAAACAGAAAATCTCTTCCAACTAATGTACGAGAAACATCAGAGAGCCCTTGATTCCTGAAGACTAGATCCCGGTCTATCTTGCTGCTTGAATTCCAGAAACTTAAACACTGGAACCCAACAGCCTTTATGGATGTAAACATTATTAGCTGTAACATATGCTACGACAAATAGTACCAAAGGTGTGACAAAGGTGATGGGGACCAGAGGAAGAGGGAGAGGGGGAAAAACCAAGCCCTTATATGTACATGTAATCCAAGAGGGTCGTAAACTGCATGAATTACAAACATGTAGTAATGAAATAAGATAAAAAGAAAAAAAGAGAAACATTTTAGGAAAGGGAAGCTAACCTGCGGAGATCAAATATGATTATTTAGAGTTCTTAAGAACAGAACAAAAAAAAATAGAGTTCTTAAGAACAAATCATAACTGGATTTCATATTTTATGGGAATAAGAGGCAAAATGGCTTCTATGTGCTGGCATTTGCAAAGAATAGCGATGACCTTACAAGGGCCTGTGAAGGACCTAGTGTCTTGGTTACTTTTTTCTCGTTGCTGAGACAAAATACCCGATGCCCAAAATGAAGGAAGGAAAGGTTTATTTAGCTTACAGTCTGTGGAGGTTTCAGTCCGTACTTGGCTGGTTCTGAGGCAGAGTGGCACATGGCAGAGGGTAATAGCTCATGGTGGCGGAGCACAGCAAAAACAGCCTGCAAAAGGGAGGAATGGCGGCAAGCAGCCTCCTTCCCTGCCTTGCCTTGTAAACAGCCCACCCCCACCCAGGGGGTGTGTAGCACTCACATAATCTCCATGCCCTCCTCTTCCACAGGCTCCGGATGTATACAAAGTAAGCGCCCTGGCTTCCTGCTGAGTCAGTTAGCCAAACCTCTAGACTCCCCAAGTTGACACAATGTATCAATCACAATACCTAGTGATGAGTTAGTCCCAGTTTGTAGCAACACATCTGTATATCCCATGTCTCTGGAATCCTCTTAGACCAAGGCAAACTAGGCAGCTGATCAAGCCAAGAGAAGGATTTGAGAATACACACCACTCTTCATTCCCTTTATCACAGGTAGTTTCTCTTGAGTTAAGTGTACAGACATATGAATTAAGTGTTCTATTCCTGTGTATCCCAAACTACATATGTGCATTTCATATTTCCCATTCATTCTGTTGATTTTAAAAGGAATAGTTCAGCAGATGTATCTCTGAAGAGGAGAAGAGATGTGAAATATTTAAAACCTTAGGCTCCAAGCACAACTTTCGTGAGTAAAATGGACCCATTCGTTTTCATAGGAAAGTTCTGGCATGTAGGTCAAGGTATACTTAAAGTAAGAGTTACCGACATTTCCACATTTATGCTTACACATTTATTTTCTTAAACATCCATGCGTGGTGATCTGCTAGAGGACACAAGGAGGTGTGATTGTGTCTTGAGACAACCACAGAGTGGATAATCCGCCTTGAGGGTTGATTTTTACATCTCCAATGTTATGGACGACAGGTAGCTATGTTTACAAAAGTTGGCATATATGCAGAAACCAAGATGGGAATTGGAGCCTCTCTGGAATTTCACTTAAATCAATTCAATGAAATATTCATGAAGATACATTTTCTGTGCAGCTCTTGATTGGGCTGAACTGAACTGATGCAACGCACGGTTATAATGGCAGAGGAACTGAGTGATCAATAGCTGGAAGAACTGGAGTACTTGATGCTCAGGGCCCAAGTAGCTGGGACTCAGAAGAAAAACTTGTTTAACATTATTTCTGTGGTGTGGTTAGCACTAGAAGAGTGGGCACAGTAAATGGTCAGATTCAAGTGGATTCATATGGAGAGTTTTGGTGAAGGTGGAGAAGAAATAAGTGGAGAGAAGTAAAATAGAATAATCCTTCAGCATAGTATACAGCAAACTTATGGTATCTTCATGCAACAACTTATGCCATCTACTTAATTTTATTTCATGTCAATCATTCACACCAGATAACTTATAAATTAGGAGTAACTCATATAACTCTAAGGGATACGAAAATGACTTTTAATGAGTGCCATACAAAATTAAAACTTGATTAGTGCTGAAAAAGAAAAGACTCCAGTTACAGTTAAAGGGGATTAAGAAAGGTTCTGACAAAGATGTAGTGAATATCAGTGAGAACATCTCGGCCAAAGGGAATGCCATTAACAAAAGTATTAGTTTAGAAAAGCCAATGAAATAATGAGCAAACAAATTTTTTCAAAGTAGGATAAGGCAGAAGAGTCTGAGGAATAAAGCCTAGAAGCTGCCTAGAGGAATTAAAATACACTTTTGGGTGTGTGTGGGTGGAGTCCGTATCTGGCCTCTTAGCTCTTCCACTCTTCCCCTGCCTGCTTCCCAGCTGCCATGGGCTAATTAGCTTTGTTTCATCACGCCCTTTGCCACATTGCTCCTGCCTTGGAGCTGGCTTACCATGGACTGAACCCTCTAAGTCTAGGAGGCCAATAAACCTTTCCTCTAATAAATTGCAGGTAAAGATCATTTGTCTCAGCAACAGGAAAGCTCACTAAATACAGAGAAAAATGATATATAAAATGAGAAAGGTGTGAGGAGTTGAGAGTGAAAAACAATCTAATTAAAAGAATGAAAATTTCGTACTGTAGGAAACAGGAGAAAATGGGCAGATATCAAGGGGAAAAGTGGCATGACTGGTATTTTGATTTAAAACTTTTATCTGGTAGAGGTGTGAAGGTTGCACTGAGGTAAGAAAATAAGTTTAGGAGCTTTTGTTGGGGGGTTAAAGAATCAGGATGAAGGGCTGATGGAGAATGGAGGCAATAGAGACAGAGAAATAGGATTAGATCAAGTCACACATGGGTAGTTACTATAGTACCTCGCTTAGAGGATGGAGGGATGAAAGTTGAAGGATAGTTCTGAGTTTTGACCATGAAAGACTGACAGAAGGATGGGAGGTGCACATCAGTGGAAATATGGGAAGAAAAGTAGACTTTTAGAGGTACATGGGTATTGAACCTGATGAATTTGAAAGGACAGTAGTGTAGCTCGAGATAGATTCCCCAAAACAGCTGAGAAATCTACTGTGAAAATGTTTCCTGGACAGAAACCAACTGAAAAGCAGTACTATAATTGTATGGAGGAACACACACCTGCACAAATTTATATAAACATACTGCAACTAAATTGTGGTTAACTATATTTGGCATTTTTCTACCTTGATATAGGATACTTGCTTGCTTTTGACTTTCCAAAATTATATAACAAGACTGAATATTTTGTGAGTTGTGGTGGGAACATGTAGTGTGGGAATAAGGGATTTAGGAAATATGGAAGTGAAAATTTCATTTGGCATTGAAATATAATCTCTCTTTAAGATATAAAATATGAGCCCGCCGGAAGAGACAAAGGTGTGAGTTGGAAATAGAGGGTGGTGCCAGTCATGCTGCTGGATGAAGATTGTCTTATTTGGTTGTGGAAATGTGTTTGGGTGGTCAAAGGTAGGAGGAGCTTGTGGTTTCAAAATACTACACAATAGTTGTGAATGAACACTGTGGCTGCCAACAAATATATTATGAAGAAGTACATCCTGGTTGCATTACTCTTTTGAAAAGGAAGTAAGTGTAGGGGTCCCTGAGTTTTTATTTGAAGATCTTTCTACCATGCCTTCCAATGTATATCATCATGATTTCTGATACATCTTATCAGAAGCCAGCTCTTTTTCAAGCTATGTGCTTACAATAATGGCTTCCTTTCTATCTCTGTTGGTGAGTGGAGATGTGTCAGGACAGATAGACTGGTCCACACCACTGCAATGAACTTACTCTCAGCTCTCAATGGCTCACCACAACAAAGTCTGGGGAAAGTCAGGAATGTTCTCCAAGGAATCATTCAGAGATCCTGGCTCATTCAATTTTGTCCTCCCCCTCCAACACATGGAGAATCTCCACCAAAGAGTTTCCATAGAGCTTTTTGGAGAAGTCACTGAACTGTAAATTGTCTCCACCTGTAGGTGACCTACACTTGTGCTTATAGCTTGGGAGCTCAGGGTTCATTATATAGTTACAATTTAATAGGAAGCAAGGTTAGCAAGTGTAGAAGTTCATATAAATATTTAGTGATTGTTTTGTGGTAGTTCCCACTTTCTAGTCTCAAAATATCAACTGACTTCTTTCATCTCATTAACAGAACAAACTCAACCTCTGGCTGATAATGTAAACTTTGTGCAATCACTGAGTCCACCATAAAGACCAGGAATGCTGGACTTATGATAACATCTGAATTAGATCCAATTATGTCTTCGTTGTTTCCAGTATCCGATGAACTTGAGAGGTAAATTGTATCACCCTCTGCCCAAAACACAACAATGGACTACTCTAATTAGGAAAGGGAAAGAATTGGAAACAATCCATTGTCCTTGGTCTACAGCATGTTTTCAATCCCTTGCTTCAAGAGAGGGTGAAGGTCCCTATCTTAAGGGTGGGGGGTGGTTAGGATGTGGGTGGGAGTTTTCCTCATCAGGTCACAGTTCTGCTTTATTTCTCTACCCATTGTTGTCTGTGGTCCCAAGTGCAGTGCAGGCTGAGGATTGTGCTCTGTGTAACTCTAGCACCTTGTCCCAGCACACTTCCTGCCTTTGGGAAGCTGGGGGTAAAACAGTTGTTTTAAGTAGTGAGCAGGCACACAATTTCTTTCAATTTTTTTTGTGGGGGAATGTATTTGCTTGGCAGATATAATAGGTTTCTAATCTGCATATTTTTGATGAATTCCACGTTCCACAAGCCCACCCCAAATCCTTTTTAGACACTGTCCTGGTGCCTCTTTCTGTTGCTGTGCTCTGAGAAAAACAGCCTTAAGAAAGAAAGATTTATTTTGCGTTGCGTCTTCAGAGGTTTCATCGCCTGCAGGGCCACGGCGCAGCGGATATCCGATATCGTGACCAAAGGGCGTGATGGAGGGAGCTGCTCACTTCTCAGAAGCTCGAGGCAGAGGACAGTGCTAGAGCAGCGAGAGCAGGGGCCAGGGAACACACACAGTCCCTGTGGCCACATTCCGCAGGTCCCGCCTTTAACTGGGCCTGTGTCCGTCACCTCCAATGAGGGCATGAAGTTATGACCTCATGGACAGACTACTCCCCGGATGAAGTTAGAGCCCCCGTGGCCTGATCACTTCCCAGAGCTCCGCTGCAGCCGAGCCTTCAGGGCCGCGCCCTGCTAGTGCTGCCATCTTCCGATTTTTCCTCTCAACTCTTTTATTCCTTTCTTTCTTAAATTTATGGGGACTCTCTTAAGGCTACCAGGCTAGAATTAAAAGGTCCTGTCTTTAATTCTGCTTGTCCAGAAATTGTTTTCTTAATTCAGAAGTTACTGCCACATCGCTAATGAGAGGCTGGGCACTGATGTTAGTATAGATTTTGGAAGAGATACTGGGGTTTGTGACAGAAATGAAGGAGTGACCTACATTCTTAAGCCCTAACTGCTCTGTAGGGTAGGTTCTCAATGGTGGATGCGTCTTTCATTTTTGTGACTGGCAGAAAGGGGTATGGTGGACACTAGTGCTATGAACATCTTATGGTAGAGCCCGGGCATACTGCTGATCATCCTACAGCGTGCAAGGCAGCCCCACAGCCCCACACACTGAGAATTTTTTTTTTTTTTTGGTTCCAGGAATCAAACTCAGGAGCTTGCACTTGCCAGGCAGGTGCTTATACCACTGAGCTATATCCCCAGCCCTATACTGAGAATTGTCAGACTCAAAATGTCAAGAATGTCAAGGTTGAGAACCTTATCTCCAAAGATTCTAGAACCTCTTAGCTTTAGTTACTCTCAACAGATTTTGATTAGATTGAAATAGGCATTCATCTAATTCAGATTTCTTCAGAACAACTAGGACTGAGATTCTTAATATCCAGTAACAACTTTCCATCTTCAAGGAAATCACCTCTAGTTATTTCATATATTTTTATTACATGCGTGATAGACATCCTTCAATCAGTTCTACACCAGTGATAGATATAGGATAGTATTTCAGAATGGCCTAATGTTCCAGAATGACCTACTCCTAGTACTTCATGCCATAAAAGGTGATTTTTGTCAGTAATGTAAGGTAAATGTAAAAAAAAATCTGAAAATATGAGCAAATATATTTTTTATGAAAGACCAAAAATTGAGTGGTAAAATACTCAGACTATAATTCACCAAAGGCAATACTGATTATATGCAGTACTGAGTCCAGAAGCCCAAAGGTCCATGGATTTCATAGGAAGTAAGATTAAAATTTTGCCCCTGAGAAGTTAGTCACAGTTTGACATTTTTCTCTATATTATTGAAATTATTTCAGTCAACTGATGATTAATCATTAGTTTTACCGAGAAGAACATATACTGTTTTGGAAGGTTAACTTCAATTTGGAGTGTTCTACTTCATAAGGATCAGAGAAACGGCTGTAAAATGAACTAGTTTCTACTGTGAGTTATTGTTTAAAATCACTTAGTCTTCTGGACAAAAAGAAAAAAGTGCTTTTTGAATTTCTGTTTTTCATCCCTTATCAATGCTTTCTCCACGTTTGAGGTTACATCTCTTCCCTTCCAGGCTCATCTCAGCTGAAAAGAGAAGGAAGAATTGAGTAAAGTGTGCTGGGTGACTTCTCAGCTTTGCAAAGCAGAGTTCTTCATCGAGATAAAAAATTTACATTGCTCAATAAATTTACGTGGCATTTATTGCAGTTTGCTATGTTTCTTGGATTCCCTATGCCTGGGTTTTAAATTGATGCTTTCTGTTTTGTAACATACGATTACCCTTGTTTTAAATGATGTACGACACACACATTTTCTTTTTTCTTTTGCAGAGAAAGAAAAGCAGCAAAAACCAGAATTGTCCTATTTCTTATAAATGAGAATGTCACAGGTAGAATACCAGTATTTTCACCTTGTCTCTTGTCC
This sequence comes from Dinomys branickii, assembly GCA_004027595.1. Classification (NCBI taxonomy): domain Eukaryota; kingdom Metazoa; phylum Chordata; class Mammalia; order Rodentia; family Dinomyidae; genus Dinomys; species Dinomys branickii. The sequence continues at coordinate 21,697 of PVLD010010568.1, forward strand.
TAACATCGAACTATTCTGCTCTGTGCCCTTTTTTGTAATTATGAGTAATACCCCAAATATTTCACCACACTGTGATGAACCATAAAGGGACTGTAAATACTTCTGTTCTCGAGAAACAATGAAGCAGTTTATTTTTTCATGTTCACCCACCTCATATGTTGTTTCACTTAAGGTTAAGCTTTAAAAACAAAACAACTTTTTCTAAATTTAAGCATTCCCATCTCTAGTGCAAGTTATGTGTTCTAGTAAACTGTTTCTTTTTATCTGATGCTTCATAAATATGTCTAAATCTAGCTCATCATGCGCTGCTAGCTACACCTAATCAAACGTACAGATCTGAATTACTCCACTCCTATTTAAAGAAAAAGAATAAAAAGTAAGAATGGCAGATGTGTTCATAATTAATATCCTACTGGGTTAATCAGCAGATCCCTGGGAATGCTATGAGACTTTTGATATATTCAGAAAATCACTGCCTTGATCTATGGACCTCTTTAAACCCATACATACAATAGCGAGTCCTTTTGGAAGGTGTGATCCTGCAAATACAGCAGCACTAATATTAAATAATGGACTTCTTTCCTTAAATAGCCTGATAGGTACACCTCAGGGTGGTGCTTCTGGTTTACATTGGTAGCCAATGCTATATGCAAATATGGCTGTTTTCTAACGTCACATTCAAGATTTCTTTTAGACATTTCAAATAATTTGAAGTACAGCTCTTCAGAAGCCAAATACACACAAGATAGTCTTTTTTTATGGGTATTTTAGGATTGTGAAGTTGTTGAGTATTTCTGTACTTATGACTATGATGTAAGAGGCATGGTGATTCATTAAAGAGCAGGGAATTGTACAAATGGAAAAACTCAGGATTTGCGGCAAGACAACACTGACAGACTTTGGTCTACTGCTGTGAAGCAGTCCTACTGCTTCAGAGCTTTTGTCTCTGGTTCCTTTTTCTATAAATGTGGAATAATTGCACCTCTGTCTTAAGGTCTGGGGTATTAAAATACAACAGTGCTTGAGAGATTTTCAACTAATAAATTTAAAAGTCCTATTTCACAGAGAATATGGAACTGTCATTTTAAAAACAAACTGTACTGTATAAAATACTAAGTTTTAGTTGTAGCACGGTTTGCATTTCAGTTTTGGAGCTAATGTATTCAGGTATGTGCCTGGCACACGGGGGTGCTCATTAAATATTAAATGAGAAAATTCTGGCTTAAAGAATGGTGTTGGAATTTAACTGGGAACTTAGTAAGAGGGGGAAAAAAGAATCTGAAGATATTCACCAGCTTTCTCTTGACTATCTTTAGATTTAGAATCATGCAGTATTAACCCTAAGTAGAAGGTTAAACTGCACAATCATTTTAGGTTTGTAATACCTCGAGAATTACATTTCAGTATTTTGTGTTAAGATGTTACACTCACGTCAACCTAGAGTTTTCAACATTGAAAATAACATTAAGTCTCCCCAAGTAATAGGATTTACATCACCTGACTCTCAGAGGGGAGCAGGGACATGAGCAGCTGAGGAGCTGGGCCCCTACCCCCGTCATGGCTGGGATGGGACGTCACACTGGCCATCTGCATGTGCTGCTTGCAAGTGTCCCTGTGCCTGAGGAACAGGAACAATCAACAGCAAATTAAAAAAACCATGACAGGCTGGAAGTGAGACAGGGAAGGAAACAAAGTGTGTTTGTTATAGGTTAATGTTTTAAAGTGCACTTGCTCCTTTCTTTTAAACAGAAGTGTTCCATTTTCCATTTTTGGGGGGTCCTGCAAATTATGCCACTGGACCCTATGTGTGTGGCTGAATCATTAGACACTTAGTGCTTCAGCTCAACATGGCCACCCCTTCACCTCAGGCTGCATGGGTGCAGCTCGTCACTCTGTGTTCTTTGAATACGCTTCTTTCCGTTTGCTCCTCTGGGAATTTTATATCTGCTGCTGCACCCTACGAGCATCACTTTCCTCCTTCTTGACTCTTGTTTCTCAGTGCTAGGATCAGTTCTTTAGAAACCTCCCCTAACGACACAATGTGAAAGAACTCCTTTCCCTCAGTATCCGATTTCAGACACACGTTCTCTATTCTTACACAATTTAATTACCATGTGCTTATCTCTTATTGACCCTTTTTTGGTTCAGTTAGTTGTAAAATGCCCAAGACATATCCTGTTTATATTATTTAAAGTGAAACACCCACACCAGTGGGTAACTAGAGTCCCAGTGCATAGTAATTGCAAAGTAATCTCTTGCTAAATAAAAACATGCTATTCACTCATCCTAAAAACTTTATCACTTTTTTTTTTTTGGCAGTACTGGGGATCGAACTCAGGACCCTGCGCTTGCTAGGCAGACGCTTATTCCACTGAGCTATATCCCCAGCCCCATCCTAAAAACTTATGAACAGTCTACTATGGCTAAAACACAAGGATTTAAAAAGAATATTAATATGACTCTTCTAGGAAACTTTAATCTAGTGGAAATATGGAAGCAGATATAAAGTAATAAAAAGCCAGAAAGAATTGCATGCATGTAATATGTACAGTCAGAGAGTCCCAGATACATCACCCATGCGATCCTATCACCACAATCAATGTTATCGATGCATCCTTCATCTCCCAGGCTGTTCTGCTGTTATCTCTTTGCCTTTATTTGCGGTAAAAATAATGTGTGATCTGTATTCACAGCAAACATTGTATCCAAATATCATCTTGTTAACACTGGGCATGACATTGTACAGCAGGTACCTCAGAGTTACCTTATGTAACTGTAAGTTATGAAAAAGATTTTAAAATCTGAAGAAAAGAAATCATATACAACTTCAGTAGTGAAAATTAATATAAACCAGTTAAAACTAATGTTGCAAGGTACTATTTATCATTATTATTATTATTATTATTGTGGGGGGATTTGCAACAAGATGTGTAGCCTCAGAGCAGCTGATGGAAGTTTAGTGCACGCAAGGCTACAATACAGGAAACCCAGTTTCTCATAGTTCTGTGAAGAAGGTGAAGTGTTGAAGCAGGGTTGCCAATGAGACCTTTAAGTATAGATCTGTGATCCCTGATAGAGATTCGACTAAGTAAGGCTTAGTCTCTCAAAGTAAATTTTGGGTGTCAGAAAAGATCAAGTCATCTGATCTTTAAGGAATCGAATGGGATTTCATCCTTTAGTTATATGAAAAATTGCTCAGTTGGGAAGGTCATTTAGGTCAGTGCTTCCTGATACCATACCAAACCAAGCCTTGAACTCACCTTGTAAATCTCTCTCAGCTTTTCTATCCCTGTACAAAATACCTGCCCTACACAGCTTACAGGAGGAAGGGTTTACATGGGTTCACAGTTCTAGATGTTTCAGTCCGTTGTCAGCTGGTTCCAAGGCAGAATTACCATGTGGGGGGTCACAGCACAGAGGTGCTGCTCAACTCACGGCAGGCAGAAAGGAAAGCACAAGAGAAGAGCCAGAGAGGAAAGGCCAGGGACCAGACATGGGCTCTGAGATCATACCACTCCCATCCACTCTGACAGGCCTAAAAGTGCACTTTACTCAAACCAATGAAGCTGACAATCAAGGTTAATGAGCCCCACAATGCAGACATCCCTTGGTCCTCTTGTAACTTACTTACTTTGAAATTTATTCTTGCTTTGTTGGAGTTGATGACTCAGCTTATATATTTGGCTCTGACAACTTCTTTCCATCAAAGATTATTCCCTTCAGTGTGTACATTCATAGTACCCACAAATACCCAAATCCTGAGGCCTCAAATCCTAACCCTCTTGGCAACAGCACCAAGAGAGCAGCATGGAGCCCAGATACTTGACTAGGACCTGAGAGTGGACACACAAAGACTTTAAAGTTCCTGGGCTGGACTCAACAACCATTTTTAGCTTCAGGTGATGCAGCAGACAAGTAGCAGATCTTAACAGGTGCCTCTCACAATCTAGAGGTGACTTATAATCACACAAACAATGCACTGGATTATTAAGGGTGTTTTTCTCAGTACATTTATTGAGGTGACTGAAAAGATTAAAAAGTGCTTATGTACATGAGGAACTTGATGGCATGAGATGTTAGCTGTAGGCCTGTCAGAGTGGATGGGAGGGGTATGATTATCTGGGAGAGGTAGCAATAGTGTCTACAGAAGGCGCCCAACTGTTGGAAGTAGATGTAAATGACTGAATCCAAAGAACAGTTATTTCGCATCTTCTGCTAGTTGTCCATTTTAGAACAGCCAGAGAACAACAGAGAAATGGGGGTGCACATATGAAAGGATACAGAGAGAATAAGAGAAACACAATAATGCAATGACACAGGTAGGTTGGAAACTTTAAGACCACAGACCTATTAGATTGTGAACACTAATACCCATACTTTAAGGAGGGAAGGGTGGTGAGAAATCACAGCAAAGAGTGAGATATGTACAATAATAGGCCCCAATTTTGCACTCATGTATTAAGTATACATTTACACAATATAATTATATTGGAAATTGCTGTGATCCCATGGAATATCACCATGAGCAGGAAATTCCAATTTGATTTTCCTCCACGATGCACACTTTATCCATTGGTTTCATGTATGTCACTTGGTTAGAAACCTCTTTGATTGCAAGAATTCACTATCTCTTTGATTGTGAAAATGCACACCAGGCAATTTCATGCTTAAGAAGAACAAAAGGAATTCCTTTCAGCAAATTATTAAATACATACGTTAAAAAAATCCCTACTCATTGGGTGGGGGACAAGATGTGACTTTGTAGTGCCTCATCAAAGGAACTTACTGCATTAGTACTTCTGGAAAAGGAAGTTAAATCATCCAAGACAGAGGCAGATCTCAAAGATGGACCAGCAGAGCGTAACCCTGTGGATCATTAGGTGATAGACTTGTTTGGTATTTGTTAATGCTAATTAGATTGAAGATATTATGTTTTTAAAAGAAGAGTCATTCTGTGTTCAGATATGGTTGGTTATAAACTAGAGCTTAACTTCTCGTGTGTGTGTGTGTGTATGTGTGTGTGTGTGTGTGTGTGTGTGTGTGTGTGTGTCCCCAGGATCAAGGGGGAATGCAAACACACACACGCACACACATGCACACACACACGCACACACACGAGTAGTCTTTGCTCTGACTTGACCATCCCCAAGATCAAGGGGTAAATTGCTTGAATTGAGTTCATTTTATTAAATTTCAGTGAATCTTTATGTTTTTATGGGGGTAAATACAGTGAGAAACATAACCTATTACCTATGGCTAGATGTCCACACACTGTTTGATTCTTTCTCCTATGACACAGAACCTGGGCTTTTGTCTGTTTTCTCCCCAAAGCCCGTGCCATCTTTGCTCTGACTTGACCGTCACGACTCCACCGTGGTAGATAGCTTATCAAAGTCTGAGCCATCCAACAGGGAGTCACCCAGTGAACAACGAGCAAGCCTAGACTCCTTTATACCCCTCAGAGGTGTGTGAGCGCAGGAGCAAAGGACACAACTAGTGCTTTAAGAGTTCCCAAAGGTTAGGGTGTACAAAGAATGCTCGAATTCTCAATGAAAGAGCTCCACAAATATCCATTGACTCATACATAATGCATCCCTTAAACATATAATGTGAAAGTAAAAGAAAAAAGACTCGTGTTATACACATCTTTCCTTTATCCTTGAGAGCTAATATATATGATACATTCTCTAATTATGCCTTGCCACTTATACACAATTTCAACAATTTATTTCCAGCGTTTTATACAAGGCCCTTAATCTTATTTTTTTCCTTTGTAATTGAAACACAGTTGACTGGGTTTAAATCTAACAAGAGTCTGATTGGGGTTAAAGATGTGCCCTAGTGGGAATGTCTAATGATTTCATCTTTATTTCAACTGTATTAAGCTTAGGAAACCTATGATTTTTATCATTATTATCGGCATTTCCAACGTGCATTTTCTACTCATTTTGGCAAAATAATAAGGGCAAAGAGCAAAAAATATTCAGATAATTACATGAAGCCTGCTTGCACAGACAAAGATGGCATGGCTGCCCAGACAGAACTCTTGGCTGTCAGGCGGTGCCACCTCACATTAGTGCAAAATGTTCGTTGATCTGCTGATGTATGAGAGTCTGGATTTGGCATACAAAAGGCACTTTGGAGTGTCGATGTATAATGCATGAAAGTGTTGGCTGTTCAGAAGCTGAAAATATGAAAGTCAAGGACAGTCTGTATGTATATGAACAAAGACAAGGAGGAAGATTTAGTAAACTCTGGCTGCCTTTGCCCTGAAGGCGTTGAGGGAGGTTGCTCAGTGGAGATGACTGAATGCAGTGCTTGGAGGTTACAGATGGGGACCAGCAGTGACCTACAGTCCAAACGTGCAATCACTTGGGAAATGTCAGGAAACATGGCCAATCCTGAAATGAAGAGCACAGACCAGAGAGTGTGGGAAGAGCCTTCAGGAAGTCAGCTTGGAAATAGCTGGAGAAGCCATATAAGACATGTGAAGCAATCTGTGCTTTATTTTTTTAATTTAAAGAGAATAATAAAAAACAATACTAGCAAAATACCAACAACATAGACAAAAACAAAACAGCAAAAACAAGATGATACAGGGTTTTAGAACAAAATGATATGAATTACCAATATTATACATTGTTATCTTCTACCAAGTTGCTCAGATTACCAAAGGAATGCAAGATTGATCAAACCATTAAAGAGAGTACAAAATAAAAATGAAAAAATTAAAAATGATAGAGTTTCATTAGACAAGATGGTAGGAATTCACTGATGGTTGTTCTATTGCATATTGTTGTCTTCAAATTAGTTCAGATTACCAGACATGAGCATGCAAAATTGGTCAAAAAGAAAAAAGTTAGGCATTAACTATTCCTTTCAATAAACCATTAGACGTCAACAGCACAATTATCCCAGCTATCCTACACACACACACACACACACACACGTGTGTGTGTGTGTATATATATATATACACACACACAGACACATATACATACATACACATATATATTTATATTGTATATATTTCCCTTGTTTCTTTCTTTTTCTTCTTTCCCTCATCCCAGTTCCTTCTTTTGAGCAATCTATTGTACATTTTGGGTTTTATTTACTCTTTCAGGTTCTTACACCAGGGAGACAATATGATGTTTACACACATGTGGGTCCAATTTATTTCACTTATGAGTATGTTCTCTATTTGCACCCATTTACCTATAAAAGCCTTAAATTTATCTTTTTTATGGCTTAGTAATACCCCATTGTATAAAAATACCACATGTTTTTTATCCACTCCTCAGTGGGTGGGCATTTGGGTTGTTTTCAAGATTTAGCTATGACAAATTATGCTGCTATAAACATGGGTGCACATATATCACTGTGGTATGAGGTTTTTAATTCTGGGAAAATACTCAGAAGGGGAACAGTGGGGTTGACTGGGACTTCTAATCCTAGTTTTGGTTGGAATCTCTACACTGATTTCCACAGTGGTTTCACCAGTATACACTCCCATCAGCAGTGGAAAAGAATTCCTATTTCTCCACAGCCTCTCTAGCATTTGTTATTGGTTGATTTGTTAATTATAGTCCTTCTTTCTGGGGTGAGATGGAATCTCAGTGTTGTTTTTATTTGCATCTCTCACATCACCAATGATGTTGAACATTTCTTCATATATTTATTCGCCATTAGTATTTCTTCATCTTGGAAGTGTGTGTTCATCTCAGATGCCCATTTGTGGATTGGGTCTTTGAACTTGGGGAATCTGATTTTTTGAAAAATCCTTTATATGTTCTAGATAGAAATCCTCTGTCTGAGGGGCAGTTGGCCAAAATTTTTTCCCAATTTGTGGGTTTTCTTTTTACTCTGTTGGTGATTTCTTTTGATGTGCAAAAACTGTTCAATAAGATGAGATCCCAGTTGTTGAACCTTTGAAGTATTTCCCCTGCAGTTCAGTTTTTGTTCATGACGTCTCTGCCTAACCCTATGTCTTAAAGATTTTACCTACTTTCTCTTCCAGCAGGTTTAGCATTTCTGTTTTAATGTTTAGATCTTTGTTCTATTTTGGCTTTAATTCTGTGCATGGTGATAGGCATGGGTCTAGTTTTAGTCCTTGGCATGTGGAAAACCAGTTTTTCCAGCATCACTTACTAAAGAGGTTATCTTTTTTCCCAGTGAACATGTTTGACCCCTTTGTCAAAAATAAGGTGGCTGAGTGTGTTTGTAGCTTTGTTTGCATCTTCTAATCTGTTCCCTTGATCTTCAGGTCTCCCTTTTTGCCAGTACCAGGCTGATTTTATCACAGTAGCTTTGAAGCATAATTTTAAGTAATTATGATGCCTCCTGCTTTTCCTTTGTTTCCCAGGATTGCTTTTGCTGTTTGAGGCCTCTTCTGGCTCTAGCTGAATTTTAGGAATGTTTTCTCTAGATCTGTGAGGTATATTAATGGTGTTTTAATTGGAATTGCATTGAATCTGCACAACAATTTTGGGAGTGTGGCCATTTTCACTTATGTTCATTCTTCCTATCCATGTGCAAGGAGTAGCTTTCCATTTATTGAAATCCCCTTGGATCTCTCTTTTCAGAGTACTGTAATTTTCACTGTATAGATCTTTTACTTCCTTTGTTAGATTGATTCCTAAGTATTCCATTTTTTTACATGCTATTATGAAAGGTGTGGTTTCCCTGGTTTCTTCTCAGTCTGTTTGTTGTTTGTGTTGTACTTTATTTTGTAATTCATCGGATCACTTTGTATGTTTGAAAAATTGAATGATTGCACCGTTTGAAAAAAATCAGGTGATTTCTATACAAAAATTCAGATCTTATTCTTTTCATAAGAAAAAAAGTCAACACTGGGTGTCTGTTCCTGAGAGGGAGTGGTGGGCTGGCTTAGATCAGTTGAAACTCTCTTCCAGTCTGTGTTCTGTGCTCTTTTCCTTTTCCTTGGCAAGTTTCTCTCACTGAATGGCCTGCCTCGCCTGTGTAACCTTTTCAGTTGATGAGATCTAAAGGAAGTGGAGAACCCTCAGGGAGAGGGTTAGGGTTTTGGAGAGAAGTGATCAGAGAAACTCATTTGAAACTTTTAGTACAAATTGGGTAGTTTTAATTTAAACACAGTAGAATGTTCGGTTTGGTAGCCCGAAAGAAGAAGATAGTTTAGAGATTAGCTAGCTAGAGAGGCAGTGGAACTAGAAGGCTATTCAGAAGTTCCAAGAGGTGGAAAAAATCTTTATATCCATTGTCCCTTTATAGGGGGTTCCACGGTGTTAGACATACTATCTTGCATGTAAAAGGTACAGAGTTGAATGAAAATCAAACCAGCTTCCCCAGAAAGTCAACACTGAATGTGGCCACTGAATTTGATTTGCTTCTCATTGAATTATGTTTGTGACCATAATTATGCAAAGATTTAATTTTGTGAACTGAGGTACCACTGTATATATACATATAGAGATTCTGCCAAAAAATGTGTACATACTTCAGAAAAGAAAACTTGTATAAAAATTTTAACACCAAATTTATTAAGATCTCATGTGATTAATACAAGTTACCTTTGACCTCTGCAATTACAAGAAGTGCTCAAAGTGGTGGACATTAGCTTTCAGAAGATCACTGTTTTTCTTTTGTGAAATATCTATGCACCTATATGTCTATCTATATCTATGTCTACATCTATATCTATCTGTCTATATTTATCAATCTATCATCTATCTAGCTAGATCTTATAAGTTCATGAATAATTTCGTTCACAAGCAGAAACCCTTAGCAAAATTTTGCTTCTGTTCAAGAACTCTGCATTGGGTGAGGCATAATGCCATAGCTGTCTTCTCTGCATGAACACAAACATGGTGACTGTCTTCCCCACAATCATGGAACTCATTAAGCTTGTGAACCAAGGTACCACTGTGTGTACAATATTATCATTATCCATAGTGACTGTGCTCTGCAACAGAGCATCAGAACTTCCTGTTACATATAACTAAAACTTAGTACCCATTGACCAACCTTTCCTCACCTGTCTAGTCCCTCGTGTAACTTTTTGTGATTGTCTTGATTCACTTAATGTAATATCTTTCAGTTTCATCTTCTCATTTATTAGTAGGAGTTCTTTGAAAATTCTGATTCTTAGTACTTTTTTATATATGTTGAAAATATTTTCTTTGGATGGTGTCTAGTATTTTTAAAAACTGCTTAATTTAAATGTGGTTCAATTTTCAATCTTATCTGTAATCCTGGTCCATGTTTTGTTAGTATAATAAAATACCTGAGGCAGGGTACTTCCTAAAGAAAAGAGAGATTTATTTTGCTCGTGGTTCTGGTCCAAGGTGGAAGAGCCATATCCGGAATGGTCTTCCTGTTAGAATCCCTTTGTACTGAAGAGAATCATGTGGCAGGAGATAGGGTGGGTTCATATGGATATATGTGCATTTTCCTGGTCTTTCTTCCTGTGCTTATAAAGCAACAATGATTCAACCTTGGGGAGTTTCAGTCTAGTAACCTATTCTGATCCTAATCACTTTCCAAGGTCATAGTCTGCAAGTACCATAGTCTGATTAAATTTCTACCCTCATAACGCCTCACAATATGGATTATATTCCACATGTGAAACTTTAGAGGACACTCAAACTATAGTCAAACCATTACCCTTTCACATGGGTTGCACTTTTTTCATTGGATTGAAAAAATTCTTTCTATACTGAATATCAAAGTATTTTCCCACATTAGTTTTGCTTTACATAATTAGATCTCTAATGTCACTAGATTGGTGTGCATGTGTGTGTGTGTGTGTGTGAAAGATGTGGAATAAAAATCTAGTTTTATTTATTTATTCATATTGACAATTAGTTGCCCCAGAACTGTTTATTATCAATTCTATTTTTTAACTAATCTGAAATATCAGCTTTGTTAATCAGTTCTTTGTATGCATAGGAATCTGTCAGGCTATTTTATCTGGACTGCTTCTCAGTCTCTCTGGCCACACCACACTGTCTTCATTTCAATGAGTTAAATTTAATTCTTAATTTGCTTAGAGATGTGTGCTACTTTCTGATTCAGGAGAGTCTTAGCACAGATTAGCCCTTCTCTTTTCCATTTTTAATCAGCTTGTCAAGTTCCACTTAAGGAGAAAATCTATTTGAGAATTGTTGTAATTTTATTGATAAACTTCAGAAGATCTGATATCTTTATGATATGGAATCTTCCAGTTTATGAACATCTCTGCATTTACTTGTTTTTTAAATATTTTATGGTTTATAATTTTTGTCATGAATTTTTAAATAGATTTTTGTTAGACATTCCTCACACTTTATATACTTTTACAAAACATTAAATAGCACTTTAAATATTTTTGTATATGACACATTTGTGGCTATCATACAAAAGTGTAATTAGTTTTGTGTGTAATTTTTTAAAATTTGTCACATTTTATTTAACCCACTATCACCAAAAGCTCTTCTCCTTATTGAAATTCTTCCCATTGGACTCATACCCACATAGGTTGCAAATATTTGGCTCCATTTACAAATTGTATGTAATTTTGTGTCTCAAAAGTTTGCTAACCTTGCCTTCTAATCAAGTCTATTAATATATTTAATTATTTTCTTAGACTTTCTAGATAGCAATATCTTTGTAATTAATGAAAGTTTTACTTTTTAATCCCAATGCCTATTCTTTAATTTCCTGGCCATGACAATTAGTATAATAACAAATAGAAATCATGATAGCACCACCATTTCCTCATCTGTGGCTATATGAAGAATGAAACTTGCTGTAGGTTTTCTGTATAGTTAAGGAAGTTCCTTTCTATTTCCTATGAACTAAGAACTTCTATCTTGTGGGGGATTTTTTTGTTTGGTTTTTGGTCTAGAAAAAATTCTATGTCATCTTGTTTTCCAGAGATGTTCCCATTTGTAAAATTTATTGATCACAGTTATATTCCCCAACACATTAAATGTAATTCAATTGAATTCTGGTGTTGATTGAGTCAGCTACCAAGCTGTCCCTCATTATTCAGAAAATAATTCGACTTTTTAATTTTTTGTAAGATTTTTATTTTCACATGTTGTTCAGTGAAACTCAGTGAGAATTTTCTTTTTTATTTTTCTAACTTAGGAACTTGGGTTTTTATTTTTGAATATGTGGATTGATGTCTTTCATCTTATGACAGTCCTCAGAAATTATTTTTCACAATTATTTTACCTTAGCTTCTTTCTTTTGCTATTTATGTTTCTAGAACTCAAATCTTAGCTTGGGTTTTTGAGAGCCTGTCAGTTGTATGAATTAAGCTGCAAATATATGTGAAAGCTGGCTTTTATTTATAAATGCTTAATCCTTTATCTTAATTATGAAGATCAAACCTTTGGGTGGGGTCACAGATTTTTAGTTTTTCTTTTAGATTTCTTGTCAATTTGCTAATTACATATTTTTCATGTATCCCTGACCTATTACTGCATTTATCAATTGACTTTTAAATTTAAATTTTTTATTGGTGTAAGTTCTTGGTTCTTTGTCAAATTTGCTTGTTTATTTTCTACACTAGTTCTTTGATTTTCTACTCATATTTCAGATTTCTTAGATATAATAGATGTATTTGCTTAATACTTTACACTGATAAATTAATTATTTATTTTTTACATGTTCGCTTTTCCATTTTGGTATCTTTTGGAGAGAAGGAAGGAAACGATTTTTGCAATGTTGGACTATGATCTTGTAGTCATTAGAATAACATCTTTGGGAAATATTTCAGTCCAAAACGAAGGAAGGTGTTCAAGAGAGAATTTCCCTTTGCTGTGGCATGGCATCTGTGTGTATAATCTATTTTGAATCAGTGTGAACTCAATTTTTGGCTCTAGACTGTCAGAGTACCTACATGTGTGAATCTAGGCTACAAACTCATGTCAAAACTAGTTTATGAAATCTCAGGGAGATATCTTTAACTTCACTTTTCCTGTGAAGATCGGATTTCTAGAGGAATAGCTATTTAAGAAGTTTCTCTAAATGACCGACCCTGGGAAAGGCCTAGTCTTTGTCTTTTGGCTCGAAGATTCTAGACAGTCAAGACAAGAAATTTCAAGTATTTTGTGTAGTAAATCCCTCAGGATTCAGTAATCCTCTTAACATCATGAGTCTCATCTTCACTGATGTTTTAATCTGAATATTCCTCATTTGTTTATGAATTAAGCAATTTGAGAAGGCAATTCCTCTCACCCTAAAAGTTTTTCAATTGGAGAATGTTATGGTTTGTGTCTGCATGTCCCCCCAAATCCTCATGCAGTTATGGGATGCCCTTTAGGGTTTATGACTGATCCATGATCCAATGCTGGGATTATGGGTGTGAGAGCTATACCCGTCCTAGGGCAGATAGTTTGCTGGGATTATGAGTGTAAGAGCTATACTTGCCCTAGGGCGCATAGTTTGTATGTGTAAGGGAGAGAAAGAGGCTGCTGGCTGCCATTCCTGCTGCCATTCCTCTCTTCTTGCACTTGTTGCTTTGCTGTGTACCACCACCAGGAACTGTTGCCCTCTGCCATGTGCTACTGTGCCTCAGAACCAGCCAAGTATGGACTGAAATCTCCAAAAACTGTAAGCTAAATAAACCTTTCCTTCCTTCATTTTGGATGTTGGGTGTTTTGTCTCAGCAACGAGAAAAAAGTAACCAAGACAGAGGACAAGTGTGACTTCCTAAAAAATGGATGTATCATTATTTCCTTTTTGAGAGGTAAATACTGATACAAAACAGGGAGAACAAAAAGGAAAATTTAACTTTAGTAATTTCCACATAATGGGTATGGTGCCAGCACAGGAAAGTCAGAGAGAGAGGAGTGACTCCTTTCTGTGCAGAGTTGTAGGACACTGAGTTCAATTAGAGCTGCCTCTGTCAGAAAGGTCAGTGTCAGTGTGAGCCCAGAGTTTCCGTGTGGAGGTCTGAAATGAGAACAAAGTCAGCATATGCATCTCAGCTACAGTTGCTGGAACACCTGTCATTAAATTTGAATTTCAGATGAACGGTGAATTTTAAAATATATCTCAATATTCTCTTTCACTGAGTCATCTCTCATTCTAAATATCTAAGGTCATGCTGGGTAGGGTGGAATATAGGATTTATGAATTCTCTATTATGAGTAATCAAAAGCTTCCGATGAGTACTTTTCTGACTTCAGGATCAGCACAAATCACCTGGAAAGTCTTGTGAAACTGCAGATTCTGGTGCAGTAGGTCTGGAGTGGAGTCCAAGAAGCTAGTGGTATCTCCTCTAAGTGTCAACATGGAAACTACCCTGCAAAAAAGAAAAAATTCAAGCAATAAGCTTTCTTCAATGGACAAAAACTTCTTATTGCTCCCTCCTGAAACCCTGAGGGCAAAGATACTTTCCTTAGCTATTGAGCTTTGTTTAAGCAGGAATGTCAATGGCTTTGAGAAAATGTAGCTCTCTGTGATAGGCTCTATTCCTGTAGTGAGCACTTCCTTAAACACATTCTCAAAATGCCACCTCACCATTTAAAATGCTGAGGTATTGGGAGACGCTAATGTTCCCTTGACTGCTTTATATGGATATAATTAGTTCAGCATACTTCAGAGATAAGCAGATTAATACCAATTTGCCATATGTGGTATTCCTGAGGGTAAGTCAATGAAAATTGGAAGGGAAGGAGCTGTTTTGGATAAACAAATTTCCATTAGGCCACAGTTTATTAGAATTTGAACAATATTTGGAACCCTTGTAGCTTCTACTGTACTGACTGTATTGAGGAGAGTTTCATGCCTATTGCATTTTCATGTGAGCTACATGGATCTCTAATGGGGATACCTTGGATTAGTAGACACAGAATGAGAGACACACTAGAAAAATTTCCATGTATGCTTAACTACCTTTCCTTTCTCTCCTTATGTCTGATCAGTTCCAGGTCATATTTTCAAGAACAGATGAGAATCTCTGGAGCAGTAACTCTGTGAGTTTAGATATTTCCCACATTTTGCTAGAGTCCAGTAATGTTCTCTTAATCCTTCAGGAAACCTTTCCTCAGCTTTTTCATGAAATAACTGCTTTGTTTGAATTCAGAAGAAGTCTGGAATGTTTACAATGGCCCCTAATATGGCCTTACTGATACGTATGAACTCTATGTCACCTTATCATCTATTTTCTTCCTTTAGGGTTATGAAACTTTGTGAATTTTAAAATTTGCTTCTATTTCCACGGTAAATCAGTGTTTGTGATTGTTTGCCATTATTCTAAACTTTTGCCTCACTCATTTTTCCTAGAATTATCATGGAAGTAAATACAGATCATGATATAATTAAAAAGCAACACTTTTAATAATTCACTCTATTTGCTAATTCATCAAATGTCATTTCTTTGCATGTGAACAGCTACATCTCATTAATGGCTCTTGTGGTATAACTTTGTAATTAATATTTGTATATTGGCTATAGGGTTCTGTTCTTGTGAAGAAAAGGAATTACACAGTATAAAATTGAATGTTTTAAAGCATTCAAGTAAACCAAAAATATTTCCTCAAAAATGTGTTGAAAGGATGTAACAATCCAGCATGTGATTTTAATTAATGTCCAAGTAACTAAAAATGTATTTAGTTCATAAAGAAAACATATTGACATCTAATTATGGAACATAGAATTTGGTGCAGCAAAACTGTAGTGCATCTGTTCAGTGAAAACATAATCATGGAGAATATGAAATGGCACAATATATAATGAAAATTTGAAATAATGCGCAAATAAGCCCATTAAAAAATCACAGTGTGAAACCAAATAGGGGTTGGGACTTAGCAAGAGACAATTGGTAGCTCTAGATTTACTGATAACAGAGATTGTCAAATTCATCCAAAATTTACCCAGGGTGATACTTTTAGTGGGAGGCAACAGCGCAGTCTCCCTTTTATTTTTTTAGTGCAATTTAAGATGGAAGAGAGAAATTAATGTCATTATCTCTGTTTCCTACTTTCAGATGTATAACATACAAATATCTAGCTTGAACTAAGGGCTATTGTTGATAATTGCCTTTCTTTCATTGATAATGATCAACACTTAACACATGCCAAGATTGTTGATTGCACTGTTATGTCAGTGATTCAACTCCTTTCACTCTATACCAGCTCTATCCCTCACTCCCTCTGCCCTCTCACTGGGGATCTCAGCACCATACTCAACGGTCTGCTAAGGAGTTTGCTTGCTCTTGGTGCCTCGCAGGCCTTCTGGTCTCTTTCCCCTTCTACTTATTCTGTGCTTTACAATGATGGAACAGTTGAACTTACATCAAAATCACCTCAGTGCTGGGCCCCACAGGTTCTTGTTCAGTTAATTTGAGGTGAGACATGAGAAAGTGAATTTCTAATGAGATCCTTGGTGAAGCTGTTATTGAAGGTGATCACACTTTGAGGACCCTTCCTTGGGAGCCTTATAAACTTTTCTGAAGTCCGTCTTACCCCAATACATCAGTTCTCGCAACCCTGTGCTGTGGTCTTCGCAATCAAGTTAAACTTAGCAAGGTATTTAGGGATTTTTGCAATATTCCTCTCTCTGCCACCACCAGTGAAAGCATACCGTCTATGCTCATCTCCAATTTGTGTCTTCCTGAGTATGTGGTGCTACAAGACAGAATAACTAACTCACCATTCTCCATGCCTGCCCAGATAGCTTTCTACATTCGTTTATCTTTTGGTACACTATTGTAATCCATCTGAAAAGCCCTTTTATCTTCATATTTTAGTGATTCCAATTTTGGTACTCCCTCACTCAGTACCATTGAATCTCTCACTTATTTAGGTCATGAGTAATGTCTCACTCCTTTTAACTCCTTTAGCACATCACTTCTCTGACATTAATGTCTGCTTTTTTAGCCTTTTATTATTTTTACTTGAATCCATGTCTAAATTCTTTTTCTACCAGCTGACAAAGTATTTCAGAGCAAATCTTAAGTCTTATTTTTCCAGCATACTATCTTACAGGTAGAAGTCACTCTATGTAGATTTCTGTTCTTTATAATTTTAGTAATCATGGCAATTGCTATGACAAAGATGATGGTAATGATTACTAAGAGCAGTTACTACCTACTAGACTCTTACTTTGTGGTTAGGTATAATTGGACCTTCACACATTATTGTACTGAACATTATTATTTCTAGGAGACACTTCATTCGCATTTTATAGGTGAAGAAAGTGAGGTACCAGGAAGGTAAGCAATAAGTGTATATCACACAATCCAGAAGTGGAATAGCTGAGATGTGCTTTCATATGTAGTGAAGTTTCAAATGCTTACCTTCCTGATTTCTTAGATAATAACAATTCTCATATCACAAAAATAGAGAATCTTAAAACTTTGGAAGAAAATGAAGACTGTTTATGCAACCTCATCCTGCAGACCAAAATACTGAGCAGACTATGATGATCACCATCTTATATTGAGTTGCAGAGTGGTCCTGTATGTCACTACTACAACAGACCTGCATATCCACAGTCTTGTTTCCATGACTACACAGGAAAGCAACAGCTCTAAGTAGACTCTGGCTCCCTGCATCAGTACCACCTTGGGAGACTGGGAAGCAAAGGTCTCAGCATTAACCACAGTCAATTAAATCTTTACACCTTTCCAAGTATTGGGGTGGTTCATTTTTTATTTTATTATTATTATTATAGTATATTTGTGGAGTCTATGCAGTTTACCACCATCTTGGGGAGTCTGTACATGTACTTAATACAGCTTGTTAATTTTTCTAATCTCCTTCCCTCTAGCCCTGGTTTCTGCTACTCTAAATCCCCTTTCCCTGTTTTCATTCCTGCTCATATTATTCTTGTTAGTTCATGTCTATTATCTGCTTCCCTTCATTAAGACTATTAGGTTCCACGTACAGGAATCTCCCCTTTCCCCTCCCCCAGTCTCCTGCAGCTCCTCCCATTTATTGGGGAAATGTTTCAGTATAGTGCTCTCCCTACCAAGGAGCTGGTGAATGCAATTTATCCACACCACTCTTGTGGTACATGTACAACAAGGGTAAAGGGAAGCTGAACCTGTCCATGACAGCCTGGAGTTAGGCTTTACATGGGGTGTTGTAAAGGGCAAAACAGGAGGAGAGATTTATTTGTATTATCTGGGCTTCTTTGAAAAAGATGGTTCCTGTTTGGAAAGTTGGTTAGGTAACTTTAATCAAGCAATCAAGACCTTTTTCTTTTAAAATACGTACAGCTTGATTGTTCTAGATTTTGATAGTCTTAAATGTAGTCAACAGCCTTTTAAAGGAAAATAAACATACACCTCTTTGAACTCCAGAGCTGATTTAAATTACACTCGGTGTAAAGTTTTTTTTTTTTTTTTTTTGTACTAAGAATAAAACTCAGGACCTTGCATTTACCAGGCAGGCACTGCACCACTGAGCTATATCGCCAACAGTATAAAGTTTTTAAACTATTGAACAAACATCAAATATATATTTTAATACAACTATAAAATTGTCTAATATATCAGTTAACCTCAAACAAAACTATGGAAATATAAAATTTAAGTTACAAATATTAATAGAGAAAGATCTTACCTATTTCAAAACAGTTTCATTGTTTGCTTTTTTCTTTAAAATTAAAAAGATGAAAGTATATTTGTCTTGTTATGCTTAAAAACAACACATGTACCTCTTTGTTTACTATGTCACTTGTCACCTTAATTTTTATGCTTTTAAACTATAATTTGTTTCATTATCCATATTATTATTTCTCTTCTTAATGCACTTTTTTACTTAAATACAACTCTATTATTTTCATGGACCAATAGACCTAAGAATACATTTACATTATAAAACAGAGTAACACAAATGATAACTAAGTGAAAACTTCGTCAGCTTATTTTCATTATTTTGTGCACTGATTCAGACAAGTCCTTTACGGAAGGGCTGGGGGTGTGCATTGTGCAGGCCCTTTCTGGTCAGTATGTATCTACGACTGTGAGCTTTTCAGTAACTTTATTCACAAGTGTGATGGACATCATTTAACTTTCCATCATTCGTGCATGTTCAAATAGAAAACTATATGGAGTGGTTCCTCGGCATCCACCAGGAACCCCTACAGACACCAAAATCTTCCATGCTCATATCTCGTGTAAAATGATGTAGTATTTGCCTACAATATGTGAATTCTCTTGTATATTTGATGCCTTACCGTTTCATCTCTAGATTATTTATAACACTACAGTGTAAATGCTGGGTAAATAGTTGTAATGCTATATTGTCTAGGGTATAAGGACAGTAAAACATTTTTACATACCCAGTAGAAACACATTTGAAAATTTTTATTGTATTAGTGTATGTGTGTGGTATATGATGATTTGAATTATTTTAGGGAGTTGGAACATATACATCATACAATTCCTTTTTATGTCACCTTCTCTCTCCCTCCTTCCTTCATTTCTTGGTCCTCTTCCCACTTACAAGAGATATATATTTCTGTTTCCTATTATTTACCTTTTACTTTGCTCTTTACTCATCCTTTGGGTTTGTCATATAAGAGAAATCATGCAAGTATTTGCTTCTCAGTCTTTCACTTAACCTTGTCCACTTTCCCACAAATGACTCAAATTTATCTCTTATAACAGAGTGCAGGAAGGCCACAGTGTCTTCCTAGGTATCTTTCCAAAAGATTTTAAGACATCATAGTACAGTGATACATGCATACCCAGATTTATAACAGCACAAATCATAATAGTGGAATTTTGGAAGTGATCTATATGTTTTATCAACAAATATATGGATAGAGGTATAGTTTACATAGAGATGTTATCTTGCTGTGTATTTGGTTGAATCCTTGCATGTAGAATCACATATGCAAAGGGTCAGTGGTTCCTAGTCAAATGTGGCCAAGAAATACAGAAGGGATATGCTTACATTGGTATTATAAAATCCTGTGAGAAAAGAACACAAAAATTAAATAAAGCTTCCCAGGCTCCAAAACTAAAATGCATGGACTCTTGATTTTGAGGTCCTTGGAATCTTGTAATTACCCTTGAGGGCACTGGATGGGCTTCAGGTCTGGAGTTTATTGATATATCAGTACAAGGGAGAAAAACCTGGAGTGAAGAAAACAAAAAAGATAAAATATTGGCCCTGTTCTCTCTTCCTTTGTGCTTTCGACTCCGTGCTCCTTGCCACTAAAAATCTCATGGCCAGAAAACTTGGTGATGTGCAATAGCCCTGTTATTTATTTCTGGACTGAACTGAGTAAGACAACTTCACACGCTCAGGGTGTTTTTTCCTGGTCCTTCAGTGGGAGAATGTAGTGTCACTGCTGCGTGCACCGCACATGGCATTTTACAGCTTTCACCTTGGAGTTCTCATTGCTTAAGATGCTTAGAGTATCTTCTTCCAAATTGGTATTCTTTGGCAGAATAAAGCATAAAGAAGTAAAGTCTGCTTTCCTAACTTCAGGAGCATTTTTTTCTTATATGTCCTTTGTGGGTACAAATCCCAGTTAGTTCTAAAGAGTTCCATGTTAACAGCATTTACAACTACGTTCCTTTTCAACTTATTCTGTTGTATAACAACTCACTTTTCTGGGTAGGCACCTTTCCTTAGATCTGATCTACACCCTCTGTATGACATTTTATTCCTTTCCCTTTGTTCTGGCTTCAGCAATCTGAAGAATCGATCTCTGTCTTCTGTCATTACTTGAAGACTTTTTCTAGAAACATTAAGCCTCCATTGGGCATCACTTTTTAATGCAAAAGTCCTTCTCAGGACAGAAACTAGGACAATCTTTGAACTCATCAGGTAAGTCTTGAAGGAATAATTTCCCTTTTTCTCACTTTCATTTACTTAATATCCTCAATTCTACTTTTCTCATCCATAGCTAATGAAATAACTTCACATGTATGATGGGTAACCTTATTCACTTTGAGGTGGAAATGGCTTCTGAAGGCCTCTGGGAAGTGTCTTAACTTTAACAAAAATCATTTTTTCATATGCTTAGTTTTAATAGCAGCCATATTCTATCTATAAAATAGACAAAGGAAGTTGGAGAATCCTTACCACATCACTGCAGTCATTCTGTGTGGAAAACCAGTTAAAATAGTTCACATGGAGTAAGTAGCCTTCTTTAGTTGCGATTCATTAAAATAAATTTCATTGAGCATTTGGTGCCTGGGGCACTGAGAATCCAGTAGAGAATTAGACAGTATCCTATAGAATTTACACCTTTTGGTGATAGAAACACAATAAACAATCCAAGAAGAATATGAAAATTCCATGTGTGAGAGATGGTTTGCAGAGTATTAAAATCTGGTGGGATGACACTGCCATCACCTCAGATTTGAGAGTCAGGAAGAATTCACAGAGCTACTGACATCTAAGCTGAGGTCTGAACAGAAAGAAAGCCAGCCCCAGGCAGCAAGAAGGAGTCACAGTCAGGGAGAGCAAGTGCACACGCCCTACAGATAGGGAAAATCTTGCCACCTTAGAAGCTAGACCCAGCTGAAAGGATAGTGAGGTTAGGGAGCAAAGGAGGGACTGGGCTTTGGAGGACTTTGCCATGCTGGTGAGGACATTTGATTTTCTTATTTTATTTATTTATTTATTTATTTTTTTGTGGTACTGGGGATCGAACTCAGGACCCTGCGCTTGCTAGGCAAGCGCTTATTCCACTGAGCTATATCCCCAGCCCTCTGGTGAGGACATTTGAGATTACTGTAGGTAGGGCTGGAAGCCATTGGACCAGGTTATGTTTTGAAGAAACTATCATGTCTATTGAAGTACGGCCAAAGTGGGAAAAGGAAGACCAGTTAGGATAGTGAGATTTTGATTTTTTCTCGAGGAAGGTTAGCAGTTTATTGATGGGTTGAATGTGGAGTAGGAAGGCGAGTGGGCAGTGAATCAGGGGTAATGCACAGGTTTAAGGCTTTCCGAACATGAGACAGTGGTTACTTTACTAGAGCTCATGCTCTGAAGTTAGGAGTACTTGAATTTAAGACCATGTTTAGGCCTAACGCAACAGCTCTATGATCTTGAGCATAAATGGAATCAGTATAAGCAGAAGATGGTGAAAATAAAAAAAAGTAGTCAATCCAAATAAAGCATTAATAATGCCTGACACCTCAGTATTATTGTTATTTAAATTTGAGGTGAGAATTTAAAATCTGGTATTTTCCTATATTCTAAATTGTGATGTTTTGGGATACTATTTTATGTTATTACACCAAGGTATCAGCCCACATTGCAGCATTTAAAAATTAGAAACAGGATTGTTACTGTTCAACTTTTTATTTGAAAAGACGCATTCCTTTAAATGTACTGCAGTGTTTTTTAACCATAGTACCATACTGTTTTCTAGTGGTAAATCTGTGTGCTAACCATGAATATTTATATCATTGTCTAGTACAATTATTAATCATGTTTATATCTTTATCATCTTGTGTGGTTTTTCTTATAAAGACTAGGAACCAGCAGTAGTCCACTTTATTCTTGTACTTTTTATCTTTTATTGAAAAATATAACATTTAGGGATCTGCATCAATTTCTTCACATTTACTAACAAAAGTGCGGAGCACAGAAGAATCTAGAAAGAAAGACAAATTGCATGTATCTCTTCCTCTCATGCTCTTAGACCTGGCAGTAGAATCGAAGGTGTAAGGCTATGATGAAAGTAGCCTTTCCTTTGGACATAATTTACTCATTCACATTTAACTCACTTAACATGATCAGTTTACAAATATGCATGAGCCTATCCAAGTGTCTGCTATGGAAACGTGCATACTATAATGTCTAACGGATACTCTCTTTAGTTGGAGTAGAAAATGATTTTGATGGGTTAAGAATTTCTTCATGAAAGAGAAGATAAAATTTCCTCAAATAAGCAAGAGGTATGCGCGGATGAAAGCATTACAGGGTCCAAAATTCTGAGCAGAGAGATAGTTTTATATTTGCTTCAGAGAGACACTATTTATCTCTGTTGGCCAACATACTTTGAAACAACTATTTGGTTTTAATGGATATATATCTTGCCACTCTGCCATCAGTAATTTGAACAGCTTGAAATACTGTATGTCATCTTACACTGCTTTCTCTTTGTAGCAAACACAATCTCTGGATTGTTTTTCATCGATTTAGAAACATTGACTTGCTGAAGGATGAGCCTGTGTGCAGTCACCATTCTTGTCTTTTCTTCCTCAGCAAAGCCTGTGATAATTCTTTGAGTTTTAAGCAGGTGTCACGCATCAGATCCAAGTGCTTAATAAACGCACCAGAAGTATATTTTCCTTAAGGCCTTGTGTTTATCCCATTTCCATTTATCTTGTGAAATATCTGCAAATGCTTTCCTAAAATGCTGGGAAAGAGCAGGCTAGCATTTCCACTTGGCAAGTGATGTTGTGAGTGTCAGGCTCTCCTGTCTATTTTGACCTTCACCAAAATTAGTGATTCTCAGCCGGTGCCAAAGGGCCCTGGAGGATTGATGGAGTTATTGGATAGGGCCCACATTCACATGTGTGCACCCAGATTTTTTCCTTTTTTTGGTAAACTAAGTAACTATGCCTAACATTAAAATGTGCTACTTTTTCTAAATGCATGTAAATGCTTCTGTGATCAATAAAATACAAATACGCATAAAAATGACTTGGAACTCATTGTTTTTTGTGATTTCACATTTTTCTCAGTTGATTTTCCAATTAATTGCATTATTCTATACAATGTTGAATACATTAAATTTTAATATAAGTTTTGAATTATACAGTGGTGAATGCATCCAATTTTAAGAAGGGATGAACTTATTGAATGTAAGAATTTCCCTCAAACCCAATTGAAATTATTTTTATCATACCAATATTGTGCATTTGTTATTAATAATTTCACATTCATTCATTTTGATTCATTACATGTTAATATATTAATAATATCACTAATGACAAACATAACAGCTATTGTACTGGGTGTGAGCAGTCACTTAGTGATCACACCATCTCTGTGAAGGAATTATTATTATTACCCTTTCACCAGGAGAAAACGAAGACTCAGAAAATCCAAGGACTGTCTAATAGGTATTGTAAGTTTATAACCCTAGTTTAGTCACATGACTTCAAAGTTTTTTTTTTTGGCTCAGTACCAGGAAACAAAGTCAGGACATTGCACTTCCTAGGCAGGCACTTATGCCGCTGAGCTACATGCCCTGCCCTAGCCATGTAAGCTCAAATTCTTTGTTCTGTGGACTCCATTGTGTAGCAGGACAGCATGACTTGAAAGATACACATAGCAGTGTTGAGCTTGATTCTAGAAGGCAATGGTTGGTTTATACAAGGGGTGTGACTGGAGTTTCTTTCATTTAGGGTGAATCTAATCACTTTTAATTGTTCAGGGCATTTACTTTAGAAAGACTTGGTTGTGAAATCTGTGAAAACATAAGTACTGCATAAGTGCAGAAATGGCAACTATGCCTTACTACTCAGCCAGCATCCACCTATCAAACGCCTCTAATTTCGACCCAATGCTTCAAATACCAAGTCAGACAGTGAAAGCCAAGTGATGAGATAAATATTTAAAGAGTAAGGAAACAAAAGAGGGGACTACATGAATTCATAAACTTTAAAGGACAAAAGATCTGGGGCATTGTCACAGTCCCGGTAGCTTTTTAGTTTTTTTTTTTTTTTTTTCATTCTAATTCTTCTGGGGAACTCGATAAGAGCCTTGGGTTTAGTTTTTCTGGGGAGCTCGGTGAGAGCACTGGGTGTAATTTTTCTGGGGGACGAGGTGCTAACTTCAGTTTCTCTCTCTTTTGCGTATCTGTATTCTCATTATTCTTCCTTCCACCATGGAAAATCTTACTGTTTGTTTACAATCCAGAGTTTTAAAGAGGCTGAACTAAAACTGGCTGCTTCTGGGACATCCCTGCCAATGGACGGGATCCAAATTGGCTCTGCCATGAAGAGGCAGCTATGCCCACATAAGGATATTTTGGCTTCGTGCTTCTGTCATCTTGTTGCCAGGCAGACAATCATCCAGGAGTGGGAAAATACAGCCAGGGCAAATGTTTACAGTGACAGTGGTCAGCTGATTGAAACACGAGTCTGAAGGAACAGCTATCTGGATATCATGTTTAAAAGTTCATGGAAAATTCTTAATAATGCTGGACAAATCATTCATTCCCTTAGTTCCCAATTTGATATCCTTCCTCTGTGTCCAGAGATAAAGCGTCAGTTCATTCCTTCCAGTCTTGACTGCACTAGAGCTAACTTTCTTTTCTGACGTGGGGGTAGAAAAAGAATTCTGTCAAGCTTCTGAAATGTTATGGTCAAGTTTAAGGGAACAAAAAACTTCCCCAGCTCTAGAAACAATGTTTCCTTTTGGTTGTTTCTCATGGGATCACATGTTACCTGAAGATAGGAAGACAGGGTGCGTGTTCAAAAATCACACGTGCAAAGCATATGTGTGAAACACAGACACATATACAGTATGTATGTAAAGATGTCTTTATCTAGGCATTTCAGCATAGCTCCTAGTTAAGCCACAACTTTTATAGCGGGCAAAGCAAATGAGAATTGACTGCATGGCTGTTTAAGTGTGGGAGCCACACAGATGGGGAAGAAGCACAGACAAATGGCTTTTGGCTCGGTTTTCCTTTATAACAACATCAGATATTTTTAGGATTTTTTCCCTTTATGTGTTGTGCATGTTTCTGCCTCATATAGAAGATCGTCACACATTGTCTTTATCAATTTTCATGCTCTACTCTTAGGCCTGTTTTCACATTTTGTTTACCTTTTACATTTCTGGGACATAAAGGTATGGCAGGGAAGTTCACTGTTTGGAGGGGGATGGTAGGCAAATAGAAATAGTGGAACGCTGTGGAAATGGTTTGCATTAGGGGAGAGGAGAAGCTTCTGATTTGTACCCCAAGGTTGAGGAACATTTCTAGTTATCACAAGGTAAGTTTCCAAGGCCAATGGAGTCATGCAAACTTCATTTCCAAGAGTTAGAATAAATGTTTCCTATGCTTGACCCTGAATTAACATGGTGAACTGAGAGTTTCATTAAAAATCATTAATTACACAGTGTCCACATGAACCTTGGACAAGTGGTGTCTTTCTTTGCATGATCTTGAACTTCCAGTAAATGACAAAAGCTGCTATTTTTGCATCTAGGTTCCTAGTTATGGCACCCATAATGTAAGGCTGAGTGTTATACAAGTTCTGTCAAGTATTCTAGCAGACACTACCATAATTATTACTTCTCTGCAGAATTGATATTGAGCAAGAAATTAACAATATAGGATTTAAAGAATAGACATACTCTTATATACCCATATATGTCAATTTCTTTAGAATTTAATAGTAATTTAAACATTTACTCAAAGCTTGCTCATGAACATTTATATTAGAATTATGTGTAATAAGTGCACAGATCTATCTATGTATAATTCATCTGAAAGAAACTACTCAGGTTGAGGAAAAGCAGAAGGACCTCTAAAACATGCTGTGTGAAAGAATTTAGAGACTAAGGCTACATATTATATAATAGAATTTATATGAAATTCATAGAAAAATCTATGAAGATTGAAAAATGCAAATGAGCGGCTGCCTAGGACTGAAGATTTGATTGGAGAGTAACTGAAAAGAATGAGGTATTTCTTTAATGGTGCTTAAAACTGTTGTGAACTTGTTACAGGTGATGGTTTGCCATGTATCTGATGACATACATAGTATGTAACCAATCGGTGATGGACACCATGCTCCGGTGAGCACTGGAGGTTTGGGTGACATCTAGATGTAAACCATAACACTCTTTCTGGTGCTGGGTATCGAACCTAGAACCTCAAGGATGCTAAGAATGTACTCTGCCATTGAGCTCCATCCAGAGCCCCTAAAGCTGGCTTATCCCAGGTGAACTTTCTGTAAACTAACCTTAAGAAGATTATCATTCTAAGTGATTATCTATTGCCATGTCCATCTCATTCCAATTTTGCATGTTGTGCAATTTCAGGGGAAGTGTGGGGTATGTGTGTGACAGCTACCCTTCTTCCAGTATGTTCACTTCTGATGGAAGTTTTCTGCTTCTTGACTATGTCACATTTTTCTGCACATACTATAACCTTTCCCTGGGATGTCCTGTCCCATTAGACATCTGAAGGCCAGACACCCTTCTTTTAGATTGCTACTAATCTTTCTTCCCCAAAGAGGTCATCTTGGCTTTATAATGGAGATATTCAGCCCTTATACATTTTTTGGGCCCCTCATAAATTTCTCTTGTAAATATTTAAATTACCTTTGAGTTCATATCCATTTATTTATGTATGCATGCATGTTCTCAGGTGTGTATCAGTCTTCGTCCAAAAAGCATATAAGCCCCATATCCTAGTGCTGCTACAATGTGTACATTTAGAATTTTCCATCAATGAATGAATAAGGATATACTCTATAGTAAGCCATGAGAGGTTAGAATGCTGACAGTATTAGGTGGTTTAGTAATCCAGTGTTCTTCAAAAAATTTTAGAGTCAAGAGCAGAGTTTTCTCATCCAGCATACACTAGTATTCCTTGGAATATCATGAGTCTGGCCTGATACTTTGAGGGCCTCTGAGCATGGATTTAGGTCTTTAGTGGCTGAGAATTCCTGAGATCTTTGAGAGTCCTCCTGACTTTCCCAGTAGTTTTCCTAAAATCTCAATGATCTTGGAAGACATAGAGGTTCCACCCAGATTTATTTATTATCCTAGAATTACTGGATACTAAATTTATTTTTTGACACCTTATCAAGTACTTTTAAAAACCTACAATTGAATCAGACCCCCTAATGTGCAAAGCATAACACAGAATTAATGTACTGTACACTATGGCCTAAATAATGAGGCTTCCTCCAAAGTTAATCTTTCTCTGAGGAAGTAGCGAACACTCTGGAAAAATCTCACTCATTACATAATTTGATAAAATAATATAATATAGTTTTAATAGCTACAGTTAATACATTAAACATATGATTTCTTCAATAATTACTAATTTTTACATTTCTCACTACTAATTATGGTATTAAATTGTTCACTCTTTAATTTGTTCTGTCATAAGTTTTTATTTATTCCAGGCAGAATGGTGATAGAGTTGAGACTTTTGCGCTTCTCGCATTAGTGTAACGTCATTGATATAAAGCTGTTATATGTTGCAATGGTTTATTATCGTATTATTTTTGGTGATTTAACTTTCCTGTAAAGACTGCTTCAATTTAGCCACTCCAGATGTGAAATAGTCTCAAAGGATATTTCAAAGTCTGAACACAATGTTTTCATGTAATTTTAACACCATGTTGATAACTACTGCTTATAATTGTAAACACACCCTGAGAGGAGACAGTTCACTATTGGAAGCAGGATAATTTCACTAACAGAGCAATGTGCAGCAGACTGGGCAGTCGTCATGGGATGGGTCCAAAAGAAATGCTTTTTCAAGACAAATGATGGGATAACTATCACTTTGGGATGTGTCAGGTCTGTACTTAGTGGCTGGGTCTCCTTGTGAAACAAGATAGGATTTATGGGGAGTATGAGGTAGAAACATAGTAACTATTTAATTTCAAGGGATTTATAAAATGTGTATATATTGAGGTGTGCAACTTGATGATTTACTGTACAAGGGCACTGTAAAGTATGAGGAATGGTGGCAAGACAAAGTGAATGTTTACAGTTTAAAAATGATTGTAGGGGGCTGGGGATATAGCTCAGTGGCATAAGCACCTGCCTGACAAGGGCAAGGTCCTGAGTCTGATTCTCGGTACCAAAAAACCCCCAAACAAACAACAACAACAACAGAAAAACAACAACAACAACAAAAATGATTACAGTAAAACACAGATTGCCATTAATCCACTTTGAGATATCACCCTCACTTCAAACAGATCTGTATCCTACCCCTCTTGATACTTTCTCAGACAGCTCTGGGCGTCCTCTTCTGTGTCTTTAGTTGCACTACCATGGCTACCTGGATGTCCTGAAATGCTTTAGAACCTTTGCCTTTCAGAGTTGTTATGACTTTAAGGGAGATCCAGAGGGTGCACGACACCAGACCCTGTGAATGAGGTGGGTGAGTACACACTGTAATGTTTGAAAAGAAGCTGACTTTGTACTGGCTGGCACTGGGCAGCAGCATTCACTGAATTTGTGTCCATGTGTCATATAGATTCTCACAAAAGAGGGCGTCCAGAACTGCTTCAGAGATTGGCCAGAATAATGGGATGTGTTCAAAGCAAAGAGGAGTATTTTGAGGACAATTGACACCAATGATTTTTAATGTAATAAACATTTTAAATTTAAACACTCATGTTTATGCTGATCACAGCTCATAATCACTACAATGAAGCAAATTAACTTCTACCAACTCACATGTTTATTTATTTTTGTGATAGGCATATCTAAGATCCACCCTGTTCATAAATTTCCAGTATGCAGTACCATATGTTACCCACTTCACTGTGCCTTCATTAAATCTCTAGAATTATTCATTTTATATAACTGATAATCTGTACCTTTTGACCAACATCCCCTCCTATTTTCTTCACTCCTCTACACCCTAGTTAGCACCATTCTACACTTTGCTTTTGTAAGCTTAACTATTTTAGTTAAGCATTAACTATTCTAGTTGAACATATATGCAAAATACAATATTAGTCTTTCTGACTTATTTCATCTAGCATAATGTTCTCCACATCCACTCATGTCAATGCAAATGGCAGGATTTCCTTTCTAAGAAGAATAATATTATATATGGTTCATATATGTGCATTATATATATGGCTCATATGTGCATATATATAATTCATATAGACCATGTGTATATGAATGCATGAATATATATTATTCTTATATATTATATTACATATCATTTTCCTTTCAAACGGGAGAAATATATTTCACAATTGTGTCTTACAAACTCTATATCCATTCTGTTCTTGATGGACATTTAGGTTATTTTGACATCTTAACTATTATAAAAAATGCTATGATGAACACAGAGGTGCAAGTATTGCTTTAAGATCCTGATTTCAATTCCTTTATGTGAACATCCAGAAGTGAGATTGCTAGTTCTTATTAGAGCATTAGCTATAATTTTCTGAGGAATCTTTATAATGTGGACCTAAAGACTGTTCGTTTATAGTCCTACCAATAATACACATTCTTTGCTTTCTTCGACATTTTCACTAATGTTGTTATGTTTTTAGTATTACCGATTCTAACAGCTGTAAGGTGATAGTTCAATTTTGTTTTAATTTGCATTTTTTTGCTGATGATTAATATTGAAAATTTTTCTGCATAACTTTGGGATATTTTTACATATTCATTACAAAAATGTCTCCAAAAACTGTTTTTACCAATTTTTAAATTACATTAATAGATAGTGTTTGGTTTTTGTTTCGGTTGTGTATCTGAGGGACTCTTTACAAAGTATGGTTTGCAAATAATTTCCCCCATCGTGCAGCTTACCTTTACATTTTGTTGTTCTTTTTATTGTTGTTGTTGTGTACAAGATTTGTACTTTGATGTAGTCTTATATGTTTTCTTTTGCTTTGCTTTTATCATATCCACAAAAATCATTGCCATGAACAATCATTGCCTTTGTTTCCTCTAAGGGGTTTTATGCTTTCTGTCCTTATACTTAGGTCTGTAACTCATTTTGAGTTGAGTTGAGTGTGTAGTGTAAGGTAAAATGTCTGCTTACTTCCTTTTTTGTGTGGGCATATTGCTTTTCAAGCATTTACAGTTTTCTTTTTCCCATTACATATTTTTTGAACCTTTACTGAAGATGAGTCGACCTTGTACGCATGAGCTTGTTTCGGGTCTCTTTATTCATGTGTCTTTTGGTCTAAGTGTTCCAAGTGTCAGTTTTCACGACTGTACCACGCCGTTTTGAGGATGCTGATAATGTTGATAAAGACTGGTGTGGCTACTACTAGTACAACCACTACCGCTGCTACTACTGCTGTCTGACAAGCTTTGTAGTATATTTTGAAACTAAGAGGCTCACAATTTTCAAGTGCTTTGCCTACTTGGAACATTTGTGGCTCCTTATGAAAGTACTGCTTTTCTTATCACTGTGAAAAATAGCATGGACTTTTGACAAGGATTATATCGACTCTGTAGTGAATACTTCGGATAGTTCGGAAGCTGAGACATTAATTCTTTCAATCCATGAATACGGGGTGTTTCTTATTTTTTTCTTCTTCAATGACTTTCATTAATGGTTTATTTACAGTTTTCAATATGTAGCAGCTATACATCCATGGTTAAATTTGTTGCTAAGTATTTTGCATGTTCTTTCTGATGTTATTGTAAACGGGATTGTTTTCTTCATTTTGGTTTTAGATAATTTGTTAGTTGTACTTTGAAGTGCAACTGGTTTTTGTATGTATACTTTGTATCTTGCCAGTCTGCTGAATTTCTTTATTTTGGGTAGTTTTTAGCAGAATCTTTGTCATTTCCTTAAATAGAAAATAATGTCATAGGTGAAACTGAATGATTTTATTTCTTTCTTTCAAATTTGGATGGCTTTTACTTCTCTTGGTTAATTGCTCTGCCTAGGACTTTCCAGGCTGTGTTGAAGAGAAATGTTGACAGTGGACATCCTTCTTTTGTTCCTGATCTGAGAGGAAAAGTTGTCACCATTTCACCATTGCACATGATGCTCACTGAGTTTGCCATGTATGGCATTTATTATATCAGATACAGTCCTTATCAAATTTGTTGAAAACTTATACCATGAAAAGCTGTTGGGCTCCTTAAAGATGCTTTTATCAGGTTATTCAGATCATCATAGGACTTTTATCTTCTGTTCTATTAATGTGTAGTTTCATGCTAAATGACTTATACATGTTTAGTTATCCTTGCATACCAAAGATGAATACCATTTGATCATGGTGTATACTCCTTTTAATGTGCTGTTGAATTTGGTTTGCTAGTGTGTTTTATGGATTTTTGAAACTGTGTGCATGAGGGACGCATTGCCCCATTGATGTAGTTGTTTTTTCTTGTAGAGTGCTTGTCTAGCTTTAGTGTTAGGTAATGCCAATGACCCCATAAAATACGTTTGCAAGTATTCATTCCTCTTCAAATTTTTTGGAAAGTGTGAGGAAACTTGGAATTAATTCTTCTTTTAGTGTTTGATAGAATTCACCTATAAAACCACATGATGCTGTGCTTTCATCTCTTTGTAGGATTTTGATTATTAATTCAATTCCCTTAATCATAGTTCATCTATTTAGTTTTTATATTTTTGTATGTTTGTCTCCATAAGCTGTACATTTCTAGGAATTTATCAGTTTCTCCTAGTCTATGAAAATGGTTGGATCTAAGAAATCTCTCAAGATCCTGTGTATTTCTGTGATATATTATAATGCTCCCTCTTCCTTATTTTGGTTTTATTTGAGTATTTTCCCTTTTTAAAATTATTGCATCTGAAAGCTTTTTTGGCTAAAATAAGTTTACCTTATTTTAATAAACATTAGTTTTGTTGGTCTCTTCCAGTGTCTTTTACTTGCACTTTGATCTTTATCATATTCTTGTAACTTTGGGCTTAGCTCTCTTTTTCTTTATTGTTTGGTGTATAAAGCTAGATTACTTAATGGAATGTTTACTTTTTCTTAATTCAGGCATTTATCACCATAAACTTACCTCTCAGAACTACTTTTGCTGTAACCCATAAGTCGTGGTTTGTGTGGTTGCTAATTATGATATGTTAATTTGCATTAAGAACCGCTAGCAGATCACTAAATTCTGTGTTTGTGGATGATTGCCTCATGGACCAGCAAACTGAGGGGGCAAGACCTACCCAGGGGTGGTGGTGTCAATAAATAGCTTAGACAGAATAAAAGGAAGAAGAAGTATTTCTGCTTTTCTTCAGAGGTGCTGTGGACCTTGCATTGTCTTTGTACAGTGGCCTCCAGTTCTTCCAAACGATCAGCACAGACTCTTCAGTCTTCCAGCATGGATTCCGAAGCTTTCTGACACAGTCAGCGACTCTGCAGTGAGCTTCTAGGCCTTGGAAATTTGATTACTACTGGCTCCTCCTGCTCATCTCTGTGCAGATGGCAGGTTTGTAATCTTCCATCTCTGACCCAGCAAGTGGTCATTGGGACTCTTCCTGCTCTGGTCCTTTGAACCTACTTCACAAATCACTTGTATAATTATTCATATATTTTATATTGAATCTGTTCCTCTAGAAAACCCTAACTAATACAGTAGGTTATACTTCCATTTTTGTTTTGAGGTTTTCCCCTCCTGAACTATTAGTCGTTCTAGAGCAGAGTGTTTAATGTCTATGTATCAAACAGTTGTTTGTCTTTTTCTTTTCCTCTGCTTCTTCCAGAACCCTTAAGGCATATGTTGTTTTGGGTTGGTGCTGTCCTACAAATCATAGAGTTTCTTCACTAGTTGCTGAGTTAAGTGCAGTTACTGCAGGTTCAGCCTTAGGTTAGCAATGCTTTCCAGCTGTGTGCCGCGTTTCTTATTTCACTCATGTACTGTCTTCCTGTGATCAGTTAGTTGTCCGTTTTCCCGTAGAGCTCACTCAGCTTCTTTAAGAACCCTATGTTGAATTGCACATCATAAAATATGTGGAGCTACATTTCTTCGTGTTTAGGCACTGGAACTGCTTTCCTTTGTTTCCATGGCGATGGCACACCTCCTTGATTGATCACCTTTCTTAACACCTGGAACTGGCAGACTACATTTTAAGCCACAACTTTCTCTGTCCTTTATTGGGTTCAGGAGGGAAAGACCTTCTTCCCCAACCACCTGTAGGTTTCTTTCAGGCATTCATCACGAAAGCCCTTGTCTCAGTCTCGTTTATTCCCATTCAAGGAAAAGATGTTTGGGGACTGTGTTCTTCCTACTGACCTTGAAACGTGAGGCTGGTTGCTGAGCACCTCCTGATATTTTGCAGAGGGCATTGCCCTGAGGTGCTGGTATCCCCATGTTCTCAGGGGTATGGTCACCCCTCTGTGCAGCATTGAATGCACAGTCTTGGAGTGTGTGTGGAGACCTGAGAGCACCTGTCAGTCAGCAGAGGGGTGTTACAGGTGAGGCATCCTGTGGGATTTCTGGGTAGTTATTTAGTGGGATCTGTGAGTTAGTGACAGAGCTGCAGCCTGTTTCTGAAATCCATGTGGTAATTATGAGTCTTGTCCCTTTCTCTTTTCCCTAGTTGTGAGCCCTGCAAATTATTTCCTGTGCTGACCTCGTGAGTGATTTGAGTGGGGGGAAGGGCTGAGCTGGTCTTCTTGAGCAGCCATCTTATAAAACTGTGAAACCTGGGAACTCACTGTGATCATATCACCCACCTCCACCTCATGGCAGAAATTACACTGAGAAGCAGTCCCTTTAGACAGTAAGTGGCCACTTTGGGGCAGAAGTAACAGGTAAAAATGAAACTTTACTTTTCCCCTCCTCAATGAGTTTAACTTCCAATATTTTATTTCAATGGATTTTGATGAGTTTTTTAGTTGCCCCATTTCAGTGTCTCCCTACATTTTTGATCCCATTATTTCACATGCTGAAATTTTGATTGTGACAGACACTTCTAAGTTAGAAGCACAATACTCTACTACGAAAGATGGCTGACAACAAAGAGTGCTTTCTTACAAAGTAATGTGAAATCGAGTGCCTCGTTTATGACCTAAGACTATGACTGTTGAGTTTTAAGAAGTTAGGCAGTGCAAGTGCACTCTGAGCCCTATCCAGTGAGGCCCTTTTTCCTTGTCTGCGTACAACAGGACTGTGAAGAAGGTGGCGTGTTCCTTATTTCTTTTTTCCTTGCTATTTCGTAACGCTTCTCTGCCTTTGAAGATCCTGCATAAGACTGCTTCTCTCTTTGTTGCAGTCACCTATAGAACCCTCTTATTTCTTGAGTATTTTCATTTCTGTCTCATCGCCATTCTTATTAACACAACCTTCGGTCACACTTCTTAGAGATCTCAATACCTACACAGGTGAAATTCTCGGGCATTCAGTTTCTTGATCTCTGTGGTGATCTACGCTTTCATCTCATGTTTGGTGGGGACCCCAAGGTCCTGTCAGTGGCTGTGCGCTCCTCCCCTAGTCCCACTCTCAGTACTCTGCTTTATGACCACCTCTATTTCTGGTTGGCACCCTACCTCCAAAACACACAAAAGCAAAGCGAAAAACAATGAATCCGATTTTATTTGCAAGGCCCTCCTCATTCTGTTTTATATTCCCATTTCCCGCCTTAGCCATCTTACATGCAAGGGTGGAAATTACAGTATAAACATCACTTCTCATACACCGTAATTTTCCTTGTCTGTTTCCCCTTTTCTAACATAGGAGTTAGGCAGAATTTAAACCCTGTCAGACAAATTCCAGACTGCACACTCTGGATCATTACAGTATACATATATTATCTCATTTGAGTCTTACAACACACCTGTAAAAGTAAATTTGAAAAACAGGAACTTGAAGGCATTAATTAAATCTTCCAACCACAGTCAGTGTTAACATATTGCTTAAACTTTGTCTGCTCCCTTCCTGCACCTAAGAAACTGAAGACACGTGGAGAAAAATCTATGCCGGTTCATTTTGTTTTAAATTCACAATGATTTCAATAGGACTTTTGGTGCTATAAGGCAAGATATGCATTTCCTTAGTCTGTCTTGTTTTTCCATTTCTGCTATGTTTTTCTCACGTGTGAATTCCTTTTCATTCACATTCTCTACTGATAATCTAGATTTCTGTTGCCCTGAGATCATAGAAGCAAAGAGTTTCCCAGTGCCCTGTCACTGCCTCTATTTGGATGGGTCACCATACACCTGACTTTCTGTCCTGCTAATGGATTCACCGACTGTGCTGTGTGCCTACTCATGCCCTAGAATGCTAAAAAATACAAGTGGTTGTCCCGGTCTTTGTTTGTCTTGGTTACTTTTCTCATTGCTGAGACAAAGCAGTCGACAGACAAAGTAAAAGAAGGAAAGGTTTATTTAGCTCACAGTTTGTGGGGGTTTCACTTCAAAGTTGGCTGGCTCCATGGTAGGGTGGCATGGTGGAGGGGCATCACAGAGAAGAAACAGTTCAGGAGAGGCAGAAGACAGAAAAAGCAAGCAAGAGATGACAGCAGCTTCTTTCTGTCCCTTTTATATATTATCTAGGCTTCCAGACTTAGGGCAGATGCCAAACCAATCAGCAGGCTGACTTAGTAACCACCCACCCTTAATCCTGTCATCACACACTCTAGATCCAGCCGCTTCTGAAAAAGCCCCATCTATGACTGCATGAAGCTTAGGGGGGCATCTAGACACAGGCATAACACTGTTATCTCACCAAGAATCCTTTCCACTGGGTCATCCTCAGTCAGTTAGTGTGGAAATAAAGAAAGGTGGGGCTGGGGTGTAGCACAGTTCTAAGGCACTTGCGTGGTGTACACAAGGCCCTCAGATACATTCTCAGTAGTGCCGATACATGAATGCATGAATAAATAATTTTTTTAAAAAAAGGAAAAGGAGGGACAGTTTTTGTGTTTTATTTCCTCTTTGGTTCCTTATTTCTGGTCTCTCTTTATAATCTAGCTCTGCGTCAGAGGTGGGCTATAGGCAGACCCTCCCTTGTCGCTGGTTCTTGTTCCTGTAACGGGATTTTTGCTCTACCACAGCACCGGAAGTAACTCTTCCTTGCTTAAAATAATTCCTTCACTTGACTGTGTGGTCAGCATTCTCTCTTAGTTCTATGTCTACCTCTTCGGTCACCCTTAAATACCACAGTTCTTGGAATTTCCTACATTAAACCTCTTTCTTTACCTACCCTTTCTTTTATCAATGTCTGATTTAATGTCAATATTTGAAAAAACCCATTCTTCTGCCTGTTACCCTCCCCCCGCCCAATATTTGGAGCCAGCTTTGACTGCTTTTTGTCCTTATACTTGGAAAGCAGTTTAGTGGCCCTCCAGTTGGTGCCTGTTGGCTCTACTTTAAAGTAACAAGTTAGAATTTTATTACTTTTTACATATATTGCACTTCTACTATTGCAGTGAAAGTCAACAACCTCTTACCTGGATTATTATTATGTCTTGCCCCAGCTACCCCTGTTTTGGCCTTTGCCCCTACAAATGTCTCCCAACACAGTGTCCATGTGTGTTCTCTGTGAGAAATCCTCCAGAGGTTTCACAGGAGATTCAGGATAAAAGCCAAAGCTTCATTGCCTCAGTCCATCTCTTGTGCTGTAATAAAATACAATAAACATGGAAATTATAAATGATAAAAATTTATATTTTTCACAGTCTGCAGTTGAGAGGTCGAAAATAAAGGGGCCAGAAGTGCTAGTGTTCTGGTGAGGGCTGTTCGTTACTTCTAAAGTTGACTGCATCCTCAGGTGGCTGAGGAGTGCCAGGGACAAACAATTTTCTTCACTCTCTTATAAGGTTCATGAAGACTCCATGTTCATGCCAGGTAATTTTAGTTTCCAACTTGACATAGTGTTGAGTCACTTGGAAAGGTAATTAGGGGACATGACTGGTGACTGGATCATGAGGACAATACAGTGGGGATCAATCCACTGATATGCAGAGCTGGATATACTGTTATGAGGTAGAGCTGGGTGGAGGACATGGGTCACTGTGCTTGTGGCCTTTGCAGGATGTATCTCTTGGAGGCTCTCTTCCCTTAGCGCTGCTTTCTGGTTACCAGGAAGTAAGCAGTTGTGACCTACCATGGTCTACTGCCTGATTTTCCTGCCTTGGAGTCAGCTGACCATGGACTGAATCCTCTAAAACCAAACCACTTTCTCTTTCATGTTGTCTATGTCACATATTTTAATAACAGCAACAAAAAGCTGACCAGTAAAACTTTCATGACTTAATCATAGCCCTGCTTCTTAAGGCTATTAATGTCAGGTTTAAATTTTAACATTTCAGCTTTGAAGAGACACATACATTTAAATCTTAGCATTTATGATGTTCCATATTACTTGATACATGCTACCAAATTCATTAAATTCTTCTATTATTCTATCCCTGATTCATTCCATTTCACACTTGTCTTTGCTGTTCCTTGAACACCCCAAGAACTCTTTTGCCTCGTAGCATTTATTGAGACTTTCACCTGGATCTTTGTAATGTTCTTCTCCCGTATACCCACATGACTTATTCCCATGGAGTATTTATTTTCTGGAAAAAATTCATCCTTTCAGTGTGATCTTCTTTGAACACACCCTAAAATCGTACCTCCTCACTGCGTTTTCAAAATCTTCTGTGGTTACCGCCATACTCAATATTTACTTGTTTTCACAACACTTTTGCTATCAACAGATATGAAATTCATCTAAGTAGGAATCATCTTGAAGTTTATTGCTGTTATTGCAGCACTAAAACTATCTAGTACAAAAAGATATTTAACAAATATCTGTTCAATGAATGAAGGAAGGAAGAAGCCTGGAAAGTCTTAAGGGTATGACAAGCTAATCTAAGAATTAACCAATGAAATTATCCATGAAGAACATTGAGCTGGACTAGTGACATCATTAGAAACGCTGATTAAACGTAGTTCAAAGAGCTTATTTGAGTCCTTACAGCTAAATTTCATGAAGTCTACACAGGTCAGGCCAGTTAGCCTGAAACTGTTCATAGCGGCTGCTCTTAGAACACTGGCAACTGAATGTGGTCTGTGATGCTCTGAATTGAGAACACTATAAAAACAGCTATAATATGACTCTTGATGTTCTCGCATGATGAAATAAGTGACATTGACTATCATGATTTAATCCTCAAAAAAACTAGACCTGAAAACATATATGAAATAGGTCTAAATGACTTTTATTTAAGTCCCCAGGTAGGAAAAAAAAATACCACAACACTGGAGCTATAATCTCAATATTGGTTAAGGAATCTAGAAAACTAGTGTGAAAATATGAACTGGAAATTTATAAAAATCCACTATCCAATGAGTAAAATTTGGACATAGACACAAAAACCTAAGTACAACATTAAGAGGCAGGCTTAAGGTTCTGATGTTGTGTTCATTTTTCGTATTTCTGGCTTACATTTTTATAAATTTATTTTTACAAACTTAAGTTCAAACTCTTATAATACTTTGAAAGTTATACTCTTCCTAGAGTGCCAAGTTGCCCTGGAAGGTGTCAGGTCTGATCTCTCTCTGCAGATCTCAGTATCATGTTGTTGGGCAGTCCTGTCAGGTGGCCTTTTCTTTCCTAACTAACCTGACTCTTTTTTGATTTTTTAGGCACTGGGAATCAAACTCAGCACCTTACACTTGTCAGGCAGGCACTTGTGCCACTGAGCTATATCCCTGGCCCTTTTCTTTTTTAAGTAAAATTCTGACCTTGTAGCCCAGACCAACCTTGAACTCATGATACTCCTGCCTCAGCCTCCCAAGTGCTGTGATCACATGCATGTGCCACTACACCCAGCTCTGACCTGACTTTTAATTTTCCACACAGTGTCATTTACACCTAAGCCATCCTAACTCTTGAGAACTCCAGCTTGCAGAACATCCCACTTTCCTTTCCTAGACAGCACAGAAGTGACTGTACATGGTAGACAGGTCCCCCTGCCAAATTGTGTCCCTCTGAAAACCTTAAACTTTTCACAGAAAGGAAGATTCATTTTGATAGAATTGTTCTGCCTGGTGGTGCAGATAATAGTTTGATGAAGCTATGCATCTGCTTTT
This sequence comes from Dinomys branickii, assembly GCA_004027595.1. Classification (NCBI taxonomy): domain Eukaryota; kingdom Metazoa; phylum Chordata; class Mammalia; order Rodentia; family Dinomyidae; genus Dinomys; species Dinomys branickii. Next base: position 61,328 of record PVLD010010568.1, read on the forward strand.
CTAGTCATTCATTAAATAATGTTCTTGTGACCAATCGTTATGAAATCTCTAGTGCCTTAACAAAGCATAGGTTTACTTTCTGAGTGTAATGATTCATTTTTATTAAAAATGCATTTTATGAATACCTCTTGTAGATGCACAAAAATTAATAAAACACCTTTTCTGCCCTCTAGGAGGTTTTAAGTTTGAAAGAGACACTGAGAAATTTCAAGAACAATAAATATAGTGTTGAATGTGGGATCAGCCCAGTAGGAAAGTAGCAGTCAATTAAAATACTTTGGTGTAGGTATGGGAGATCTCAAATAAATGGTATTTGTGCCATTTAGAAGAAGGCGAATTCTGTTCTTTTAGTTGTTTCTCAATTTCCTATATTAGTGGGTGTGATCAAAGGTGATAGGCTGGCATTTTTACACAAAGGTGATTACATTTGGTCTCTTTCCTAATAACAACTCCAGATCTCCCATAGCCTTAGATTTTCACTGGTCCCCATTATGAATAGATGGTGCAAATCTTTTATGGCTGGTGCAATAAAGTTTGTAACCCTGAGTTTCTTATTTTGACTCAGAAATTCTCACACATGTTACAAAAATGCTGCTTGAGCAGAATGGGGACTCTGCACAAATAGTGGGTGGTAAGGATAGCTATTTCTAAATGAATTTTGTGTCCACTCCAAAAAGGTATATTGTAATGCAAGTGAGAGAATATCTGTGGTAAGAGTATCCACTCTGAATTTTAGAAAAAGTGGTCATTTCTGAACAATGACACTTCAGTATTACCAATACATTGCTTGTAACATATATCTTAGTTGACTGAGATGGATTACTGATCTGCAGTAGTATGGGTTAAAAAACTGTTGTATTCAGTAGATCCAGTGTCTTACTGGAAGATGTAAAATTATTTTATGGTTTATCAATTTTTACTAGTCTTTTTAGGAATAACATGATGTATTGATGAGAACATAATATTTAGATCCCAAAGACACGAGTCTGACTCTATGTTATGTGTTAGTGATATAACACTTACCAGCATACTTAAACACACTAGGTCTCAGTTTAATCATGTGTACTAGGGCATTGAATGTACAGTGCAGTATTGAATAAGTGAGTTTTTATTTTGCTATTACCAGTATCAGCGTATAGTACTTGTCTTGTTTTCATTTTGCCTGGATAATTTTCTTTCCTAAAAAGAGCTCAACTCACAGTACTTTTCCTTTTATCTAATTCATCATAAGCTTCTGTGGTGAGCTGGGAATTGTATCACTGGGTAGTTAGGACACAGTGTACAGTCAGGTCACTGCTGAATTATCTGGAGAATATCACTGTGTTGAGTTACTTATTATTTCAAGGGGATTTTCTTTTTTTTTTTTTTTCATCTCATGGGTGTAATGAGACGATTTCTAAAGAGAAGCAGAAAAGGGGAGGGGGCAGAGGGAGAACATAGGAAAAATTAAACATTTCTAGACAGTGTAAGGATACTGTTCCCTAGAGAGAAGCAATGCATAGCATACGCTTGTGATTAACTGGCTCCATGCTGCTGTTCTGGAGATGGGGACCAACTATACTCTGCCTCTTGGGGACCCACTGGGAGGTCAGTCCTAGGAGCTGAAGCCCCTGCACACTGCTGCTGCTGTTGCAAAGACACCCAGCATAGAAGAAGGATTTGGAGGTTCTGAACTTCATGTAGAAGTGAAACTGTTCATTCATTGCATAAATATTTATTTAGCTCCTACTACGTGTCAGGAATAACAATAAACAAAACACAAAATTTCATGTCCCCGTGGGACTTAGATAGCAGAGAATAAACCTTTGCTGTGAATAAAAATATTGCCACTCGATGGATTTTTATTTCTTCTTCTCTCTTCCTTCCATGGATTGTTCGGTTGTTCAATAAATAACAACCTCAGGAGCTGGTGCACACCTGTAATTCCAGCCCTTGGGAGGCTGAGACAGGAGGATCATTGCGAGTTTGAGGCCAGCCTGGGCTACAAAGTGAGTTTAAGATCAGCTTGAGCTGCACAGTGAGACCCTGTCTCAGAAAAAAGGTAAAATAACCTTAGGAGGAACATTCTCATTGTACTTCTATTGCCTGTGGGAGGCATCTTGGGGTAGATACTGCTTGTCAATATGTAGGTATATGATCTTAAGAGTGTCAAGAAATAGATGGGTTCTTAGAACACCTACATTTGCCTCCCTTCCTCTCAGTTTATGTGATTTAAGTTCTACCAGGTGGAGGTGGGAGGTTCTCTCTTCCTGGAATTAGCCTGCACATGAGGTCTTGCTTTCTAGTTCAGTTTGCTGAAGTTTGCCTACTGTGGGTGGAAGGTACATAGCTCTCTGGGTTCTGTATACCCAGGGTCTGTTCAGTCAGACCTGTTGGGATTTGAAATGACAACATGCCGCTCTGAGAATAATCTGTCACTAAAATCAAGTTCCAGCCTATTTAGCATCCCTCAGAGCAGGGTACTCCATCACGTTTGGGATTGGGTTCTTTGGCTAATGGAAGACAAAACATTTTTTGTTTCATGCCATAAAGCAAAAACATATTTGTTCAAATATTAAAGCAATTTAAATAGTGTAGCACAGTCTTGTGGATATTTCCAATGTCTATTTCTCCTTTTTCTTCACAATAGAACCTACAAACTGTAGCTGACTGCATAGCTATTCAGCATCAAGACAATATTTTCATCCCCTCTTGAAGTTAGAATGGTCAAGTGACCAAGCCCGGCCAAAAGGAAACTGATATGAACACCTTCCAAGCAGTTTTTAAAGTGCTTGTTTCAGCAGCACATGTACCAAACAGTTTTTAAAGCTAGGCCATGCAGTTTTATTCTTGTCTGACACATTCTTATGCTGGGATGAGGACCCGTGGGCATGTTAGCAAGACAGTTTCAGCGGAAAGTGGACCATGTCCAATGGGCAGTGAAGTGGCATTAAAGACAGGGTTGGGCTCGGTACCTATGGGGATCTGCCACACTGGCTCTGAACCTTGACTTGTTTTAGAATACTGACCTTTACAGATTCTCATTTTAATTGCTAATCTTTGTACTATGTAGTAAAGTGACAGATGACCCAGATAATAGACATGAAGTGTTAGATTACCAGTAACTTTCTGGCAATAATTTAAGTGTATGTATGAGTTTACGTGTGTGTGTTTGTGTGTGTGTCACAACCTCCTTCTATGAATGTGGAACATTTTAGCAATGAATAGTTAGGATACTTCAAAATTTTTTTTGTTCCTGTTCTGGGGAAAATGTTTTTAAAATGATTTCAAAAGGAAACATCTTATTGAATATGAAATTCACATGACTTTATAAATTGGTATTCTGTTATCAATAATAAGTTTGTTATAATCCATGACGACTAAAAGTTAAAGCAAAATACAGAGGTTCTGAAAATGGCATAAAGTGAGATGATTGCATTGTGGGTATCACAAACGTGAATTTCCTGAATTTAGGCATTTCTTTTTTCAGCAGTGATAATACAAACCATGCTTCCATTTGGTCACCAAATTTGTCTATAGAAACATTAATTGTGAACAAACAGGAAAAATTAAACCCCTCAATATTAACTAAATAATCTCTTGAAGACTTTAAAACAGTTTGACTAGAGATTTTTTGGCTTAGAAGGGATGTTGCTGTGAAATGTGAGGATAATACTTCACGTGTTACTATTTGTTGTGAAGTGATCTAATAAATGTTTAAACAAGTCGTCACTGCCTTGACAGCATTTCTTATCATTGGTATTGCAGTTTTGATACTGATTGCCATGCTGGGCTTCCCACCACATTCCCTGCCCTGTAAAGGCAGAGACACACAGCGTGACCCTCAGAGGGTGCAAACAGTCCGCACTGGCTGTGGAGGTCTGTTCCTGAGTCTTACACTCTCCTATGTTAAAGAAGGAGAGACAATCTCCCCGCCTTTCCACATGTGGTTGTATCATGGCAGTAAGGTACTCATCATGTTGACTTTATGCTCAACTGCTAGGAGTATTCCAGACTAGTGTCTCTGGATGGTACCAGTTTTTCCTATTTACAGCAAACCTTGAGAGAAATGACCACCAAGGAAGCTTCTGCTCGATTTGTCTAATAGGTTATGAACTTAGGACCAGACTGTAAGTATAGTTTAACCTTCTGGACCTCAGTAAAAAGGTCTCAATCTCACCAGCATGAACAAATAGGGATACATAAAATCTATGCCCTGGGTTGTGTGTTTGTGTTCCCTCCCCTTCAGATATTGAAGCCTAAGTTGCTGATACTGGAGATGGGGCACTTCTGACAGGGAATTAAGTCAGGAGGATGGCACCTTCATGAATGGTCATAGTGCTGTCTGAAAGAGGACTTCCCTACCCTGTGAGAGCACAAGAACAAGGTACCATCCCTGGTTTAGGGGAAGGACCCTCACTGAAAGGTGAAGCTTCTGGTTACCTTGATTTTGTACTTTCAAGATTCTAGAACTTTGAGAAATAAATTAACTTGTTTATAAACAAGCTGGCATATGATAATAGTGTCATGACAGCCTGCACTGACTGAAACAATTGACAGCATTCATTCATTTAATAATAATGAGCAACTATGATGTTCCTGATAAACAGTGACCCCAAAAAGTGCTATCTCTGTCCTCTTATGAGTTACAGCCAAGAGTTGGATGTATGTACTTGTCTCTAGCTTCTTGTAGCATCGTCTGCTGAGGGGCATCCCCTTCCTCTGTGAATGTCTGGCTACTCTTCCAACCACACTTCCTGGTCAGTTTCACCAATAAGGAAAGGTGTGGCCTGAACTTGGTGCAGTATCTGTGGTCTACAGAACCTTAGATGCATTTCCCAACTTATTGATGTGGTCTTGAAAGGACATGACTATATTATCACTTTACTGACATCCATATTTAATCCTAGAGGTAGTCATTTTTTTTTTGTAAATTCTGACAATTTAAGAAAATACTGAAATGTCATTCAGGAACGAGTTGCGATTTTTGATACCCATGGTTTTTTTTTCAACTGAATACCAGTACAATTGCTCATCTCAAGTTTTTTCCTCTTTCCCATTCTTTTTATGAACTCCCATTGTAGGTCTTGCTTTTTGTGACAGTTATTGTCCTTCCCATCAGGGCTTTTCCCCTGCATTTTGGCTCTTTAATCTCTTTGACTAGTGGGTGAAAGCATACCTTTTTTCTTATGTAGTCAGAAAGAAAAGTCTCACTTTAAAATATTAGCTCTCAGTTGAGAGTGATTTTATCCACCCAGGGTCATTTGGCTATGTCTGGGGACACATTTGGCTACTGGAAGGGTAACAAGTAGCATTTAGTCTGATGAGGACAAAGACTCTTGTTAAATATTGTCCAGTGCAGAGAAGAGACATCTACAGAAAAAGAAAATTGCCTTCCGGTGCCAATGCCATTGGGTTTAAAATAACTCGATTTAAACTCAAAATTTGTTTTTACCAACATACTTTCTTAAGGAAACGTTTTTCTTTTCTTATATCCAATTATAAAGAGATAAAATGCTCTCCTATAAAGAGACACACAATATTCTGAAATGTGTTAGAGTGTTGTCTTTACTGATTTATTTTTTATAAGCATTGCAATGCTACCCTATGCTAGAGACTGTAAGTATGAAAAAGATGAGAAATCTTTGGTTTTGTCAGCAAAAATCAGTATCTGTGAATTAAAATAATTAGGACTTAAGGTAAAAAGTGTTTAACTGTTATAAGAGTATACAGGAAGTAGTGGAGGAACTTGAAAGAATTCATTATTTCTGGCTAGAAGGAGACAGAAAATGTAATGGAGGAAACAGCATTGGAGCAGAGCCATGAAGGGTGCTTATGAGCTGAGCATGGGGAGGCGAGGGAACTGCCAGAGAGTGGAAAAGGAAGAAAGAATATAGGGTGGGGGACTGATCAAGGGACAGTCAGTGGTGTCGTGTGCAACACTGGGAGGTTGGGCTGAGGTAGACGCATAGGGGCCAATACAAGAGATGTCCTTGTTGGTGACAAAGGCTGAAGTGTGGGTTATTGTTTTGAAGAAAATGTCAGGATTATGACAGCAGTTTTTATTTTTCTGAGAAAAATAGGTCAAATTTTCATATGGAATATTGATCAAACAAGAGTTTTTTTTTTTTTTTATAGCAATAGAAATCTTGTTTGACACTCTCCTGAGTTTTCAGGAGTGCTTTTACTGCTTTTCCATCATCTGATTTCTCATAATCAACAGACAGAAACTTCTTTTTTCCATTTTGAGTCTGAAAATTCACCTTAAATATGCACATTCTCATAGCTTCAGGGGTCACACTAACCTGAAAATGCATAATTTAGAAGAAGGCTCAGTGATTCACTCCACAGTTCAGAGTGAAAATAAATTCTAAGCAGAGACAACACAACTTGATATAGAACACTCTTGTAAAGATGTATGAAGGTCATCATGTTCCAATAGAAGGTTGATTTAAAGCACTGATTGCTGACCTCTCTCTATATTGGATATATTGAGTCGGAAGGGTAAGGTAACAAGAGGAAATTTTGTTCAAATGGTAAAGAGACAGATTACTTAGGTTGTGGTTAAATACTGTATAGACACTATCAGTCAGAAGTATAAGCAATGCACAGGATTTCAGGAAATTTGCACCTTGGTGTGGATGGGGGAGGCTTGGAGAATATGTTGAATTATGAACACTAAAAGAGATGACAAAAGGGAAATATACATTTGTTCCTTATAAGTATTACTAAGAGAATTTCTCTAGTTTTTAAAATTAAATGTTCTCATCCTGCTTTAAAAGTAGAGACTTATATGTCAAATTGTTAATTATCAAATTAGTTTTTGGGATCTCTCTGTACATAATTATAAAAATATACAGTTTATGGATTCTGAGAAGAAGCAACATTGGAGATGTGTACACCAGTCCTTTTCCTTTGGTTGAGCTAGTAAAAATATCAAGAAATCAACTCAGTTTTCAGAGACAGTCTGCCTACCTTTGTCTTCTAATTCTAATACCAGAGAGTTTTCAGGTTATATTAATAAATGAATTTTTTTCAATTTCCCCCCCTATTTTTCCTGTGCATAAATTTAGTAAGTGGTTACATTGCTTATGAAATATAAATATTTTCCTGTTGACTTGGGTATTATCATTATCTTTTACTTTGTTATATTCTTACATGAGTCTTTTTATTAAATATATTGTTAACTGATACATAAGAACATTAAAATTATACATGTTAATAGGCTACCATGCAATGTTTTATACACACACACACACACTGTACATCATTCATCCTTCTTTATAGTGGGAACCTTTTAAATCTAGCTTTTTAAAAATATGGTGCACATTATTGCTACCTATAGTCATGCTACTGTGAAACAGCACACTAGAACTTCTATTTAACTGTAATTCGAACCCGTGGATTAATCTTCCTCCATTCTTTATTGATTCTTTTCTCCCTACCTTCTGATTACCGTCATTCTGTTTTCAACTTTGAGGTCAGTGTTGTTAATGTTGTATGTTTCACATGTGAGGGAGATCACGCAGGACTCGTCTTTCTGTGCCTAAGTAATTTCACTTGGGAAACTGATCTCCAGTTCTATCCATATTATTGTAAAAGACAGAGATTCATTCTTTTATATAGCTCAACAGCATACCATGGAATATATGTACCACATTTTTCTGTCTGTCTGTCAGCTGATGGACATTTAGGTTATGTCCAGTTTTTCGCTTTTATGGATCATGCTTTGACAAACATGGGAGGCAGATGTTTCTCTGACATATGATTTCATCTCCTTCAGATAAGTGAGATTGCTGGAAGTCTTAGTTACTTTATTATTGCTTAGACAAAATACCCAACACCCAAAAGTTAAATAAGGAAAGGTTTATTTTCTCTCATAGTTTGTAGAGGTTTTAGTCCAAGTTCAGATGGCTCCAGGACAGTGCAGCATGGCAGAGGGGCATGGCAGAGAGGGAACAGTCCATGCCACGCTAGGCAGGAAGTAGTTAGACCTCTTTCTTGTTTCCCTTTTTATTTGCATGTAGGCTGCAAGTTTATTGGTTGGTGCCACACACCTAGGGTGGGTCTTTCCTTTTTATTAAACCCATCACCCACACCCAGATATATGCTAAATCAGTCAGCAGACTAATTGCGTGTCACACACACATGATCCAGTCACTCCTCAAAACCCCATCTATGAGTGCGTGAGGGTTGGGGGACTCTCCGGATACAAGCCATAATGCTGGATCAGATGGCAATTCTGTATCTTAACTGTTTAGGAGCTTGTATATTGTTTTCCATAATGGCTGTAACAATTTACATTTCTGCCAATAGCATGCAATTGTTCCTTTTTCCACATTTTGCCTGCGTTGTTATTAATGTTCTTTCATATACATGTTAGCCATTTGTATGTCTGCTTATGAGAACTATCAGTGTAGATCTACTGCTCAATTTTTAATTGGGCCTTTTTTGGTTTTGACTTTAAGTCTTTACATGTTTTATGTCTCAATGCCTTGTCAAGCAAATAGTTTGCAAATATTTTCTCTCATTCTGTAGACTGTCTCCACAAATTCTTTCCTTTGTGTTGTAGGTTTTTTTTTTTATTTTATTTTAGAAACATAAAAGTACAAAAACATATTGACAAACAGACACCCATTATCATAGAAAATAGTACAATCACAACTAATCTATAGACAAGGTGATATGGTCTCAACAGTAGCTGTTGCTTTATCCATTGATATCTTCCAATTGTAGATGTATGGACCCATATACAGACATGCAAATTTAGTCAGACAGTTGATCCTCTCAACAACAGAAAAAAAAAAAAAAAAAAA